>CM064533.1:7425024-7466479 GCA_032716605.1 Paralithodes platypus | reverse complement strand
TTCCTATATTGGTATAACGCAGACTCGTCTTTCACGTCGGTTAACTCTTCACCTTCAGGCTGGAGCCATCAAAGACCACTATCTCACCCCTAACCACCCTCACCTCACACGCAACGAGTTAGAGAAACACACCACCATACTCGATCAAGAAAGTGACCCAAGGAGATTACCTATACTCGAAGCTTTATATATCCAAGCCTTACATCCCAACATCAACAACCAAACTCTGGACCTTCAGATCCTTCCTTCTGCCAAAAGGCACTACCCTACAGGACCTAACACCCCTCCTCGCCCCCCGGTGCCCTTGTCGCAGCCCCCCGCGCTACCTCCTTCAGCTTCGTCTTCCGCAGGCGCCACACAACTTAGGCCACGCCCCTCGACACGCAGCCAATCAGCTTCGACCCCACCTACTGACCACCATCCCGCATCCAGTGCGCATGCGTGAAGCGGTTCCCCCCTTTCTCTCTCCTAGATTACTCCTCCACCAATAGCAGACTTTTGCGCCCTGTTTTTCGCCTCCTCTGATCCTCCACCCTCTATATATACCCTTCCTGTTTACCTTTTATATCATTCCTTCCTTACTTGATAATGCTGGTTGTCCAGTGAAATGCGTCGTATATCCTGTATCTTCATGTACTTTAATGTAACCCTGTACCACCATGAATTTTGCTCATCTCCTTCATCTACTTCCTGTCATCCAGCGAAAACTCATCAGAGACCTGGAAACTTTGAATAATAAAATTTCCAACGCAGAAATTGCCATTTCTTTCAACCTCGTATGTATTAAAGAAAAAAAAAATATATATATACTGTATATGTATGTACTGTATATACTCAGGCAAATACCCTATTGCTTGGGGTGGCTGACACGAGACAGAGCCCTAACAGAAACAACATTTAAAGTTCCTATGCTCAGGGTCCGGGACCACTTTCGCGTTCTCCGCCCGTTTCTCTGTCTCGTCGAGTAGGAGAATGATACAAGGGGAGGAGGATTCCTAGCCCCCTGCATATACAGTATATACCCGGTATATATATATATATATATTTTTTTTTTACAGGTATGAAGATAAACACTGAACCCTAAGCACTTTTGTGTTTTTATATCTTCAGGGGACAGACAGAATGAAACAACATAAATTCAGTAATGCTTGAAGTGGGAATGCCTAAGGAGAGAAAATAACAAAACTGAGTGAAAGTTATGTGTTGAGACTTAAAGGATTATGAAGGTTCGACTGTTCTTCAATTCTCGTCATATACAGTATAATAAAATATAAGAACAAATATTAATAGAATGCCTAAGTCAAAAGGAGAAACACAACATGAGTGAAAATGATCAGTAAAGACTTAAATTATTATAGAGGTTCGATTGTTCTAAGAGTCTCGTCATATACAATAAAATAAAAGAAGATATAATGTAAGTAATGAAAATGGCATCGATAATGAAATGATCTGGTTTGTACATACCTTGTCTATATTCAAGTTAACATTCACCGTACACTTAATGATACTAGATTCTATTACATTTCTGTCTATACATGATTTACACGACACGATAGAAGCGTTATTCCAGTCAATATTGTGGTCATGGTCTCTTACATGTACACAAAAAGGCGTTCGAAACATGCACTGTAAAAAAAAAAAAATACAAAAAAAAAAAATATATATATATATATTTATACCGGTAATGTATATAAGATGAAAAATGGGAATATGAGTCGATACGGAAATTATTATTTTTGGAGCTGTAAGAGGAGGGCGCATATGTGAATGGACATTATTGTGTGGAGTGGCATAGAATATGGTTACAGTGGTTACTTGGGGGCAGGGGGCTAGGAATCCTCCTCCCCTTGCAAAATTATCCTACTCATCGAGACAGACTGCGGGGCGAGGGAACGCAAAAGTGGTCCTGGACCCTGAGAATTGGAACCCTTGAATGTTATTGCTCTTCGGGCTCTGTCTCGAATCGGCCACCTCCAGCAATGGGGTATATGCCTGAGTATATATATACATACATACATACTTGCCAGATATTGACAACGCTGCCTCTAGATATATTTGTATAGCTAAGAGGTAGTCTGTGTGAACCGTGTAATGGATATTTTTATTGACTATAAGAACCATATTAGGAGGAGCACTTTATTAACGTTTCGCAGATAACTTCTTCGGGTCAATGAGAGACCTGAAGAAGCAATCTGCGAAATGTTGTCAATAAAGTGTTGCTCCTCATATGATGTTTATATTCATTTTGTCGACATTTCAAAGTTATTTTAACGTATGTTTTATTATAACAAACAATATCTTCACAACCATGGCATTTTATATTACCTCATTAATGTAGAATAGATGGTAGAAGCTACTTGTAGGTAGTAGGGGTAGGCAGTCCCGCCCAGGGAAGTACTACCGCCAAGGTTTCGGGAGACTCAGGGAATAGCCTGAATTCCATTTTCTCTCCCAGGCCTTGGTAGCTGGATACATATCTTTCTGCCTCACACATCAGGGGTATCAGGAAAACCCTCTTTATATAACATAAATCCAACTTCACGACATTGCCCTACATCGCTATCCTCTATTCATAAAACACTACTCTTCCCACTACATATCATACATGTAACACCATACACCTTTACCAAATAAATATGGCAGTACAATTGTAGAGAGCAAACCTGGTGGTCCCTCGGATATCCACCCCCGGCAGGGTTGGGTCATTGACACAGGGCCCTCCCGGTCGTCATCATGCGACTGTGTCAAGAGCATTGCAACGTCCCAAAGCTGCTCGTCGGTGCAGCTTTTTCTTTAGCAATATAAGGGGACTTCACTCTAACATCAATTCTGTACATCAATTTCTTCAAGCAGAATCCCCTACTCTCCTTTTTTTGACAGAGACTCAAGTAACATCCACATCTGACACTTCTAGATTTAATTTTCCAGGTTATCAACTGCTCAAAAATTTCATACCTAAAGGAGGTGTATGTTGCTTCGTAAAATATGAAATTGCCCTGGAGGAGGTTACTAGTTTTAATTGTCCCTATTTTGATTATTCTATATACAAATTAATTTCTGCTGGTAAATTTAAATACATATGTTGCATCTACCGTTCCCCAAATACTCCTCCAGAGCAAAGTCTTTTTGATTCTCTGTCCTCACAACTCAGTGTCCTCAACTTAAATGCTTCTTCTGAAATCACTGTGTTGGGTGATTTTAATGTCCATAATGTTGAATGGCTCTCTCATTCAGCCAGGACTGATGATGCTGGTCTTGAATGTGAGCTATTTGCAGACTCATTTAATCTCACTCAACTAGTCAACCAACCCACCCGTGTACCAGATAATCCTAATCATAATTCCCACCTACTGGACTTATTTTTAACAACCAATTCAGAAAATTATGATGTTACAGTGAGGTCCCTGCTTGGATCTTCTGATCACTGTCTGATACAGGCCACCTGTCTATCACCTACCACACCTTCCCACTCTGAACCTGTTTTGGTGACTAAATGGCATTACGATAGGGCAGACTGGGAGGGTCTTCAAGGTTTCTTTATTGATATTCCCTGGACCTCTTTCTTTTCTAATGATGCACACCCCACCTTCAGCCACATACAAGATTTTGTAAAAATTGGAATGGAAACTTTTATTCCTCATCAAAAGTACAGTAAAAGATCTAATTCACCTAAATGGTTTGACCATAATTGTGCTAGAGTAACTGAACAAAAAGCAATAGCCTACAATGCATACACAATAAAAAAACACATGAAGCCTTTAATTACTTTAGAAACATCAGAAATCATGCCAAAACTGTATTAAACCTAACTAAATCAAACTTTCTCCACAAGCAGGCAAATAAACTTCTAAATAATCCAAATGATAACAAAATATTTTGGTCTACCCTTAACTCATTCAAATCCAACTTCACTACTGCTTCATTCATTCCACCATTAAAATCTCCGACTGGAAATCTTGTAAGTGACCCACGAGGTAAAGCTAACCTTCTTGCGGATATTTTCTCCACCAACTCAACCTTAGATGAAATAAATCAAGATGTCCCTGTACTTAATTTTAATTCGCCTGAAATTCCCTCACTTAAGATCCACACCAGACATGTCAAAACTATTTTGCAGAATCTCTCAGTAGATAAGGCTCCTGGTCCAGATGAAATTCCTCCAATAGTACTTAAGAATTGCTTCTTGGTGCTCGCTCCTGTATTGGCAAAATTTTTCCGTCTGTGTACTCATACCTCATGCTTCCCAGTACCCTGGAAAGAAGCAAACATGCATCCAGTTCCTAAAAAAGGTGGCTCTTCAGATCCATCAAACTACAGACCAATAGCTATAACTTCCACTCTTGGTAAAGTCTTTGAAATTATATTAAATAAGCACATAATTAAGCATCTTGAGAATAATAAATTAATCAGTGATAGGCAATATGGTTTTAGACGATGTCGATCAACTGCAGACATTCTTTGCCTTCTTACGCATCAAATCAACCAAGCTACAGACCAAGATGGTGAAACACATACAATAGCACTGGATATATCAAAGGCATTTGATAGAGTCTGGCATCAATCCTTATTGTCGAAGATGTCACACTACGGCCTAGCATCATTAGTTCCACTAATTTCTTCTTATCTTCATAACAGAAACATATGTGTAATGGTAGATGGCCTTTATTCTCAATTTCACCCAATAAATGCTGGTGTTCCCCAGGGATCAGTTTTGGCCCCAACTCTGTTCCTCATTCATATCATTGATCTCATATCTACCACTCATAATCCAATACATTCCTACGCAGATGACTCAACACTCCACAGTTCCTTCACATTCACCAATTCTTTCACCCAACCCGATCTTATAAATTCAAAAATAAACACTGCAATATCTCTGAACCAGGACCTTTCTAGAATTAATGAATGGGGACAAAATAATCTAGTTTCCTTTAATGCACAGAAAACCAAGTACATTCAATTTTCTAACCGACAGAATCTCACTGACTCCCATATATTTTTTAATGATGTAAATATTCCCACTTCCCCTAGTATTGACATTCTTGGTGTAACATTAACTACTAACTTGAGCTGGACACATTATGTTAGAAGCATTGCTAAGAATGCCTCTAAAAAACTGGGACTCCTGTAAAGAGTTCGAGAATTCTTCACTGACGAGCAGTTGGCCGTAATATATAAAAGTCATGTGCGTTCTCAGATAGATTTCTGTTCACCTCTGTGGAGTGGAAGTGGAGTGGTTGCATTGAGGCAGTTGGACAAAATTCAAAATAAAGCTATTAGATTAATCAATAACCCTGTAATCACACAGGACCTTCCTGCATTATCCATACGAAGAAACGTTGCATCCCTTGCACTATTCTACAGATATTTTCACAGCAATTGTTCCGAGGAACTTGCTTCAATTGTGCCGCCTCTCCACATCTTTCCCCGTAGAACTAGGGCAGCTGAGAGCGCCCATGAATTTACACTTTCTCCTCCACAATGCAGAACTTCTGCTTATCAAAATTAATTTATCCCTAGAACTACTATTCTTTGGAATTCACTTCCCTCGAGTTGCTTTCCACAAACTTACAATCTACAAAAGTTTAAATCCAGTTGTTACAAACATTTTATGAATGGAGGATGCCTTTAGTCACATGGACCTTTTTGTTTTATCTGTGTTTTTCCTTCCTCCGTTCATTGTCTCTTTAAAAAAAAAAAAAAAAAAAAAAACAGTCAGGTAGGCAGGAAGGCATGCAGACAGATGGGCAAACAAACTTAAAACAAAACATTGACAGACTTAAAACAGACAGACATTCAAGCAGACCTATAGACAGACTTAGAGACAGACTTACAGAGAGATCGAGACAGACATACCAGCATAAAGACATAAAGACACCTACACACACGGTGACACACACACAGACTCACGCTCAGACTCCAAACAAAAGTTATATAGGGGAGTAACAAAATAATGACACGAACACAGACACAAACACAGATGTAAACAATCAAAGACATCCAGCCACATACACACACACACACATCCTCAGACTCCAAACAAAAGAGTTATACAGGGGAGTACAAAAATATTGACACGCACAACAAGCCATACACAAAAGCAGACGTACACAAACACACAGCCACATACACACACACACACACACACACACACACACACACTCTGACTCCAAACAAAAGAGTTATACAGAGGAGTAACAAAATATTGACACAAACAAGAAGAGTCCACAGGGGAAAAAATTGGGACAAAGAGAAACGGCGGGGAGAGAGAGAGAGAGAGAGAGAGAGAGAGAGAGAGAGAGAGAGAGAGAGAGAGAGAGAGAGAGAGAGAGAGAGAGAGAGAGAGAGATAACAACAATTTGACAGTCAAACAAAAAAGAACAGAATTGAGAAGAGAAGTGACGAGAATGGAAAATACAGAAGAAAACGAATAAGTATATGAAAAAAACACCATATGAGGAGGAGCTCTTTATTGACAACGTTTCACAGATAGCTTCTTGAGGCCAGTGACCTGAAGAAGATATCTGTGAAACGTTGTCAATAAAGTGTTCCTCCTCATATGGTGGGTGTATTCATTCTGGTCAGGGGCCGGGGGAGTGCTGGAGCGACCTTGGTAACCCTGGTCTCTGGGTCTTCTGGGTGACCTGGATGTGTGTGAGTTTGTGTTTTTTATCTGTGTTTATTTTTTGTTTTATGTTGTTTTTGTGTTTTCCCTGTTCTTGCTCTGTCTTGAGTCGGCTACCCCCAAAATGGGGATTGGGCCTGAGCATATAGATAGATAGATAGATAGATTCATTTTTTCTACTTTTCGGGAGTTCATTTTAGTAACAAAGTGAAGGTCATGTAACATAGTTTGCTCCCATACCATTCCCTCCCTCCTACTTCCTCTCTCCCTCCTATTTACACTTCCCTTCCTCTCTCCTACCTTCCTCTTCCCTCCCTCCTTCCTCCTACTCCCACCCTTCCTCCCACTTCATTCCCTCTCTCCATCCTTCATCTTCCCTCCTTCTCCTCCTCCCTCCTATTTCCCTCCCTCCCTCCCTCCCTCCCTCCTTCCTTCCTTCCATCCATCCATCCATCCTCCTACTCACCTCCCTCCCTCCGTCCTCCCACACCTCTCCTCCCTCCCACTTCCCTTCTTTCGTCTTTCCACATCCTACCTCCCTCCCTCCTCCCACCCCCTACCTTCCCTCCATCCATCTCCCCCCCCCCCCCCCCTCCCCCACCCCGCGTCAAGACTTTCACCTCCTCACCAACCCCCACCACCGCCTCTCGCTATTGTTATCAGTAAACCAGGTCGCCGTTGTTGTCGCCGTGTGCGCTTCTTCTTCTTCCGGTACAGCACTGTGCTGTCCTTGTCTTCCACTATACTTGATTCGGGGTGCGGATATATCTTCTAGTGTTAAGTTCTGACCACCTCGTTTGGATAGTAACTCTCATTCTTTCTCTCACACACACACACTCTCTCTCTCTATCTATCTAATATATTTACTTATTCATATACATTTGTCTTTAATCCTGGCGAGACTACACTTGGTCCCTATGAGCAAGAGAACTGTACTTGGCTGATGATACAGTCGGCCAAATAAGTGATGTCGCGGCACCAAGTATATTTCCATCAATAATTGGTATCAGCACTATCTAAAAATGTTATTCATCGCTTCGAGTGAGATATACATACATGTTTCAATCTTTACACACCTTGTTCAATATCTGACCGACATTAATACAGCACGCAGCGAGCAAAACGTAATGACAGCTGAGACACGACTTATTTCGCCAACCGTACTGTTTAGTATGTTATTGTTTGTTTTTGCAATTGAAATCTATTATTCAGACACAGTACCGTCAGCCAATCAGCTCCAGGTAAAGTACTGTTTAGTATGTTATTGTTTGTTTTTACAATTGAAATCTATTATTCAGACAGTACCGTCAGCCAATCAGCTCCAGGTAAAGTACTGTTTAGTATGTTATTGTTTGTTTTTACAATTGAAATCTATTATTCAGACACAGTACCGTCAGCCAATCAGCTCAAGGTAAAGTTCTCTAGCTCAATGCGACCAAGTTAAGTATAAGAAATGGCCAATAAACTAATAAAAAAGGCCAATATCTTGCCATGTTTTCCCCTCCCAGACCCAGAACAACCCACCTCGTCCACCAAACATCAACAATTCACAAAAGTCCCCCGGTACATGAAATAACCGGGGTGTTTCCGTGTACCAAATAATACCCTGCGAGGCTCAACAAAACTGACTCGAGCGGTTTTTTATTTTTTATTTATTTTGTTTTTATTTTTTATTTGTTTTTGTGTATGGAGGAAACAAAGCAAAACGGGCTGCGATAGGTACCCCCCCCCCCTAAAGTTGGAGTGAAAGCCAACTTCAAGGTACGTTAGGGCAATAAAGCCTGGACACACGGAGATTCAAGCAGCTTAAGTCATAGGATGTGGAAAAGACAGATTGAGGGAGAGAGTTCCAGAGTTTATTTGTGGAGTAGAACAACAACTGGGAAAATCTGTTTACTCTTGTGTTAGAGAATTGGCGGAATAGGGAAGAGAATGTGTTGAAAGGTGGGTACCCACAACCCTACGTAAGGGAGGAGGTATGCATACTATGCACTGAGAAAGTTCTTCAGAGCATTTACTACTGTAATAGCGGTAGAAGGGGTAGAGAGATGTAATATTGCAGCGTGTAGAGATATATTGTAGGGAATTAGTAAGAGGAAGTGAATTGATGAGACAAAATGTTTTTGACTCTACCCTTTCGAGAACTGTATTATGGGTGGAACCTCCCCACACATGCAAACAGTACTCGATCCATGGGCACATTGTGCCCCTATACAGAGCAAGAAGCTGCACAGGGGCGAAGAACCCATGGAGACGGTTGAGCACACCTAACTTTTGGGAAGCTGTTTTAGCAAGTACGGTATTATGATGTTTCCAGGAAAAGTCAGAAGCAATAGAACCACCAAGAATATTGAGAGTAGATGAAGGGTTGATTTATGTATTGCTGAAAATTGGATTATGGAAGCATTGAAAGTAACAAGATTTTCTCTGCCCCAATCAGAAATAGTTGATAGATCAGAAAATAGGCGTGCTATAGCCTCATCACGTGAGTTTTGGAGTAATGGCATGGTGGGTCGTTGTGGAAAACTAGTTGAACAGTATAAGGTAGAGTCGTCAGTATATGAGAAACTAGTTGAACAGTATAAGGTAGAGTCGTCAGTATATGAGACTAGAGGTACAGATGAGAGGATCATTATTGATTATTAGCAAGAGATCTGGAGACAGGACAAAACCCTGAAGAACACCAGAGTTGATAGGTTGAGGATATGAGCGATGGCCATCCACAACCGCAGCTATAGAACGGCCGGAAAGAATATTTGAGATAAAGGCACAGATAGAGGAATAGAAACAGGAGGAGGGTAGTTTATTTGTCAATACCAAGACCTTTCGTGACATTTAGGTGTCGATTTTTATCCAGGCGAGCGATACCGAGCCTGTAATTTAGTAGGAACTATCGACTAATGTACACATTTATCCCGAAGAAAGTGTTTTTTTCTATGTGTGTTTTTTTTTAAGCTTATTGGCCTAGTGCTTAGTGTGCGGAATTTCGGTGTGAGTATCCTAGGTTCTAGTCCGTGGAGTACCACATGTATTCATTATTTGCATTGATATAATTAGGTATATTTGTAAATTAATTAGTGGGTTGGTAAACACAAATATCAATGGCACATATACCGGTGACCACGACTGTACATTCTAGGACATAAATCGCGGCTTTAAGTTATGAACATATCCTGAACTGAATCTAATGTTTCCATCAATTCTTTACCTGCAACACATTAATTTCGGAGGCTCGTTTTGGTGTTCGAAGGTTCGTAATGAGCCAGGATTTGTTGTGATGTGTACAGTTGATGCTTTATTGAGCCTAAACGAGATATTGCAATGTTTTAGTATATTCTTGATGCTTCAGAACAGAGAGAGAGAGAGAGATAAGGGGGGAGAGTGGGAGACAGATGGAAAGGAAGAAAGATAAAGAAAAGGAGAGAGAGAGAAGGGATAGAGAGAGAGAGAAGGGATAGAGAGAGAGAGAGAGAAAGCAAGAAAGATTGAGAAGAAACGGGGGAGAGAGAGAGAGAGCGAGAGCGATAGAGAGAGGATAGAGGATCGAGAAAGGGGTGGAGGGAGTTAGATCAAAGGTATATGGTATATCATTGTACTGTCATAAACAATAATAGCGTTCTGTACAAGCCGACTCTCCCCTCCTCCCATCAGCTGATTACCCCTTGTATAAACCATAGCCTTAGTTCTCTTAACCCTTTATGTAATGGGCCGTTTATGTCTAGGTTATTATTGTTGTTATTCTTGCTGTGTGTGTGTGTGAGAGAGAGATAGGAGAGAGAGTTACATAGATATACAGACTGCGCAGACCTTGCGGTCCCTACTAGGCAGTCCGAACTTAAATATTATTTTCTACAAAGTGGAAGGCAAGGATAGCAAAGAAGAAGGCTCTCTCCCCACCCACCACTCCTTCATTTTTATAAGTAAAATTTCTTTATGCTCGATTGGCATTGTTCGCAGCGGCTGCATATTGATCTGAGGTCTTTAGGTTTCAGATATAAGAACCCCCAAGTCTTTAGCTAATGCACTTGTTTTGATTGGCTGGCCTTTCATAGTGTATTCATTTGTTTGCATTATTACCAATTTGTAAGACCTGGGCCGGTATTTATAAAAGAATTTAAAAATTTCCCTAAAAGTAATTTTAACTAAAAGAAAATCCTTAAAAGTTATTCATAAAACATTTAAAAGCAGCTTTTAGTGGAAGCGTTAAGAAAGCTGCCACAACCGCTATTTCGCTACATCTAGCAAGATTACAATTGATGAATAACGTTTAATAGGTAAGTATAGGCTTCTAATTGCATATACTAATTACTATAAAACATTAGGGTAATTATGCAATATTTTGTTATTGTGAAATCTATTATATATTGCTAAATTGAAAGGGTAATATATTTACCATACCAAAACAATTGCATACTCCGGTGTGACAGCATCTGAGATAGTTGCCAAATTCGCGAGTTTACACAATTCGTAAAGTGGGGTAATTTCGGAAATTTTCCGAGTTTATTTTTTACAGTTTCTCCTGACTGTGAACACATTGTAGAGATTTAACTAGGTCAAGTGATGTGTAGTGATAATGCGCCGTGCGCCGTAATCCAGGAAGCCTTCTAAAATTATCCCCCATAATATCCTTATCCTTTTCCTAAATGATGTCCGAAGTATTCTTGAAAAGTGTGGTAAAAGCGTTTCCATTGTATAATGACAATGGCTAATTACTTATTATCGCCAAAGTCCGAAGTTATGACCGCAGTCCGAAATCACCCCAGTTTACAGTAATTTGCGAAAAAATAGGGTGCAAATAGTCTACTTAAATTGTTCTCGGATGTTATGAAATAGGCCTATCTTGTGACAATCGAAAGTAAAAGTAAAACTAGAGAAGCTGTTGAACAAGACATATCAAGTAATTATATTGAGGACTTAAGCTTTGAAATTGCCAGAACAATGTTTATGACAAGGACAAGAATGATAAAAGTAAAAGAAAACTTCAAAAACAAATATGAACCTAACCTGTTGTGCGATATTTGTCAAAATGAAAATGAAAATCAAATGCACCTGTTCAACTGTGAATCATACGAAGACCTATACAAAGATCTGAGAGGCAGGGACAACTTGAGGGAAATATTTGAACAAAATGACTTAAAAAGGGTAGCAGAGATTATAAGAACAGTTCTAAAAAGGAGGGAGACTATCGTTAATTTGAGAAAAGAAATATATAAGTAATATGAAAATGTTTAACAAATACTAATAACAATAAGGAAACAGCCATAGTGCGCCAAAAACAACAACAACAACAACAACAACAACAATCTAATATTATATGTTAGTCCTTCTACACTCCTTTAATTTGGTCTATTTGTTAGTGTTCTTCCAACAAGTACAGTATAGGCGTTTGTCAACGAGGACGCTGGACTGTAGAGGTTGTGGGCGGAGGAGGGGATTTACCCAAGGTTAACAGATTTAAGAACATAAGAACATAAGAAAAACATAGTTTTATCTCTTAACCTTGGATTTATCCATCTAAAAATAGAGAGACCGACCGCGGCAAAAAATGTAGTCGGACATATTATATACAGTATGAATCGAAATGTTTAAAGTAGGTTGATATATATGGTGGTAGGTTACTTTCTAATATAGCTTATTCGTTGGAGAACACACAGTGGATCACCTTTGAGTAGTATGATGTGCGGGGTGGTATATGGATAGAATCAAGAGTTACCTAACATACTGCATTTGATAATATAGTTAACCTACAATCATGAGTACAGTTACATTTTGACCGTTGCCAAATAATGTAGGGTAATACACACTTTCATCTCGGGGTTAGGAGCTTTGTTCCTCTAAGTTTCATTCGTGGTTTATATGGTATCTTTTGATTAACTCAGAGTCGCTATAGGCCTATTAATCCAATTGGTCTTTTTAACATGAACATTCCTTGGCAGGGGGTGGCGGATTTGTTATTCAACCATCTTCATCGTCCTCTAAAAGTAACTTTTAAGCGCTAAAAGTCCCTAGGAGGGCTTTTAGTTTTCGCCGGGTTTAAAAGCTACTTTTAGCTGCTAAAAGTTTTTTTACCCAACTTTTATCTTTTAAAAGTGGCCGCCATCTTTAAAAGCTACTTTCAAGCCTAAAAGTGCTTTATAAATACCGCCCCTGGCATTTGTCAACATGGAATGGCATCTGCCATTTTTCTGACCACTCGACTATTACATTTAAATCAGATTGCAGTTTATTTCTGTCTTCTTTGGTTAATACTGAGAGAGAGAGAGAGAGCGAGAGAGAGAGAGAGAGAGAGAGAGAGAGAGAGAGAGAGAGAGAGAGAGAGAGAGCGAGAGAGAGAGAGAGCGATTATTACCCCTTGTATAAACCCTGTCCCTAGTCCTCTTAACCTTTCAGTAATGTGTTGTTTATATTTGTATTGTAAATAGTATATCTTTCTAACACGAGACGATTTTCCTCAGCTTAGGAACTCGCTCTGGTAACATAAGAGGTAATGTCTACTGTACATTAAGGGGATAGTGCCCAGGTTTTTGGTATATTAATTAATTTATTCATTATTGTTTTTAGTTTCCTCAGTAGACCTCCATCAAGCTTAGAAAAACACCCTCTAGACCCCCCTTCAAGTTTTACATTTGTAATTTTTTCGGTAGAAAAACTTCCCGGCCAAAGGCCGGTTTGTCTTAAATTACAGGCTGGCTATCGCTCGCCAGGAAAAAATCGACACCTAAATGGCACGAAAGGTCTTAATATTGGCTAAGAAATTTGGCGAAAGGTCTCAAAATCGCCAAACTAAGGGAGCAAATGTCTTAAAATTTCAAAACTGATATGCAAAACATGAGGGAGAAGGGGGTCCAGAACACGACTATCTGCCCCTTAAGCCAAAAGTGACTATAAGTGAAAGTCCACCAGGTTAAAAAAAAACAAAAAAAAAAACACACACACACTCTCTCTCAATGTGCAATAAACCGACACTTATTTATTATTTTATTACACACACACACACACACACACACACACTATTATCTTGTAATTCACATAGCTATTTCTGGGAATTGATCTGAATAATAAATACCTCTTTTTTTTTTATCCTGTGATATATTTGTCTGGCTTCGTCTGTACTGCATTGGTGCATGGAATATTGATCACTGCCTGGTTTAGCAAGACGCTTTGGACTCTATCACGCAAATGTATTGACAAACTTCCTAGAATTGGGCTTAAATATTCTTTTCAATCTTGTGGTAATAAATCCCAACGTCCCAGTTTAGAATGGGGTGAGTAGAAGTACTCTCTCTCTCTCTCTCTCTCTCTCTCTCTCTCTCTCTCTCTCTCTCTCTCTCTCTCTCTCTCTCTCTCTCTCTCTCTCCAGCCGTCCGAGGGGGTCGTTTTTGGATCCCCCTGTTTCGCTCCATTTTGGAGATTTTGAAACGGTTCACCCAATTTATTTGGTGATAATAAAACCATTTGCTACATTCAGGTGTCGATTTTTTCTGGGTGAGCGATAGCGAGTCTGTAAGTTCAGCCAGGATATGTTTCTATCGGATAATGTACAGGTATATCTTGAAGGGGGTCTGGGTGGGGATTGTTAGTTTGAAGGAAGTCTGGGAATGCGTTTTTGTTAACCTAGGAGACAAACTAAAATACATTGCTCGAAAATGGCAAATCAAGCAAAATCCTCAACTACATTATAACAATTCATACGACGTCGGCCTAAATAGTGTTAGGAAGTGCTACTATTTACAGCCCCTTGACTACTTGAGGGGAATGGTCGAGGGATAGTCAGAATAGTTCACCCCTTCAGAAATTGACACAGTTTAAGGAAAAAAAAAATATATATATATGTAGGCCTACTGTATATATGTATATTATATACAGTATATATACAGTATTTTTTGTTTCCTCCCTAGACCTCCTTCAAGCTTAAACAAAATACGCCCAAGACCTCCCTTCGAGATAAATATCTGCATTTTTTCTGGAGAACAATGTCCCGTTTCCTCCTTAATTCCAGGCTTGCTATGGCTCGCCTGGAAAAATTTTACACCCAATTATGTTTTTGTTTTCTAAATAAAACAGAAACAATGAGGGAAGCCAGACGAATGAAACAGGAGTTCCAGCAACTCCTTATCACATGCCTATGAGGCTTCCCCTGAGTATTGCCCTTCTTGATTGGTGTCTACAATCTTCCCCAAATAGTCACAAAACGTCTTAGAATTAACAAAGAAATGGGTCGAATGTCTTAAAATCGTCAGACGAATGGGGCGAACGTCATAAAATCTCAAAACTAATGGGTTTAAACATGAGGGAGAAGGGGGTCCATCAAAACCCGACCCATAATATAAGATGTCAAAGAGAATGTAGAGTGGTTGGTAATGCTGCACCTATACTGTATAATGGGAGGGGAATTATATATATCGTCTGTTGTCGGTCTGTCTGTCTCTATTTATGTCTCTTTTTCTCTGTCTGTCTCTCTATTTCTGTCTGTCTGTCTGTCTATGTGTGTGTCTCTCTCTCTCTGTCTGTATATGTGTGTCTCTCTGTCTGTCTGTGTCTGTCTATCTATGTGTGTCTCTCTCTCTCTCTCTCTCTCTCTGTATATGTGTGTCCCTCTGTGTGTGTCTGTCTCTATCTGTATCTCTGTCTGTCTATGTGTGTCTGTCTCTATCTGTATCTCTGTCTGCCTGTCTGTCTATGTGTCTGTCTGTCTGTCTATGTGTGTATGTCTATGTCTGTATGTATATGTATGTCTGTGTCTATCTCTGTATGTCTGTCTGTCTATGTCTGTCTGTCTGTCTATGTGTATCTGTCTATGTCTATCTCTGTATGTCTGTCTGTCTATGTGTGCCTGTCTGTCTGTATGTATATGTATGTCTGTGTCTATCTCTGTATGTCTGTCTGTCTATGTATGTCTGTCTATGTGTATCTGTCTATGTCTATGTCTGTCTGTCTATGTGTGTCTGTCTGTCTGTATGTATATGTATGTCTGTCTATCTCTGTATGTCTGTGTCTATGTATGTCTGTCTGTATGTATGTATATGTATGTCTGTGTCTATCTCTGTATGTCTGTCTGTCTATGTCTGTCTGTATGTGTATGTATGTGTATGTCTGTCTGTCTATGTGTGTCTGTCTGTCTGTCTATGTGTATCTGTCTGTCTATGTGTGTCTGTCTGTTTGTCTATGTGTCTCTGTGTGTCTGTATGAAGGTTATTTTGGAGAAAGTATTGTGTGGCCACTTGTCTGTCTGTCTGTCTGTCGCACAAGCCTCGTATGAACTATGATATATTTACAGTATATATATATTTTTTTCCCCTGGTTCTCGACACGACCACAGTCACCTATACTTCACTACCTCCACCAACGAATTTGGACGGAGGTTATGTTTTGCTTCCATTTGTTTGTCTGTCTGTCTTTACACAACATATCTCACAAAGTTATAAACTGATTTTCACGAATGTAGTGGACAGATAGGATGTGCGCCAAGGAAGAAGTTAGTATATGAGGGGATTCTGAGATATTCATGAAATTTAGTGGTCAGCTAGGATCTGCGCCATGGAAGAAGTGATTCAATTTGCGTCACCGACATAATTATACCCTGGAGTTGCCGCCCGGAACAAGTTGTTTTGTACTGTAAGCGATCTGGGCCCTGTAAATGTCGATATCCCCGCAGTCCTCCACCCTCCGTCTCCATCAATATTTCTTAATTATAAGCTACAAACCCTACTTTCTTTAGCTGACGCATATTACAGCCATTGCATACTGATGCTTAATATATTTTAAATTCACCCATGATATTAAATAACGTATATTAATATCTGTAATGGAAGGAAGTATTTTCACACTTTTTTATTATGAAAATTAATCAATGTTATAATTATACCTATGGTCATTTCTAGCTACATATGGAAATTAGCAAGTAGTGTAGTCATATAGTATACACAGTGTACCAGTAGGAACGGACATAGCTTTGGGAAATTATAAAACAAGGTATTCCAAGCCTAAAATGTACCACAAGAAATATTCCAAATCTCAACCAGAATAGAGATATTGCATGTTGAACATTGTATTTTCCTAAGTATTTCCCCATTAGGCTGGCCTAGCTGTCCTAGTGCCTACCACACTTCCAGCTAACTGCAATCATTTTAGCATTTTAATTTAAAGTTACTAAACTATTATAGACATATTAACTCCCTTTGGGCCTGCTGGAAACTATTTGACATGGAAGAGTCCATTACAGTGATGCGGGGGAGGACACTACATAACACCTTCAATAACTTTGTAATAGTTGAAATTTTGACTTTTTGTTATAGAACATTTTATGCTTAGCATACCTTGTATTATAATTTCCTAAGGTTATGCCCTTTCCTTCGGGGACACCCTGTATAGCAAAAACATGCATAATCATAGGATATCGTGATCAAATAAGTACATCTTAGGTGTTGAGTAATAATAATAATAATAATAATTGTTCTTAAGCTAGCGCATGCTAAGCCAGCTAAGGATAGCCCAATAAGGCCAATTAGGCGTATTTCCATTGGGGTCCTGTACTACTACCCCATCCCCTTGCTCATGAGGGACGGTAATGACTCAGTGCTTGTGAAAAATCTTTAATGCGCCGAGCGTGGGCGTGATCCTGGGCCTTCTGGGTGGAAGTCCAAGACGCTAGTCACTACACCAGCGAGCCACTGTTGATGTCGACAGTCGTAGCTGTGGGGTTAGTTCAGAGGTCTCAAGTGCAACCTTGATAGGGTCTATTTAGGCGATCCGGATCATATTCTGGAACCCAGATCCAAAAATATACTTTAGTTTATGATATTAATGGTAGAGAACCAGCCAACCTAGGCGGAGGTAAGCACTCTACCTAGTGGCCCTCTAGTTTAAGGGGAGATTGACCGTTTTTCTGGTCCCCCTTCTTCCTCATGTTTAGCCCCATTAGTTTTCAGATTATAAGACGTGCGGCCTATTATTTTGGCGATGTTAAGACCTTTTGTTCCATTCCTTTGTCAATGTTAAGACTTTATCGAAAATTGTACAAGTTTTTCTTGGAAGGTCTTGGGCTGGTAATATTTAAGCTTGATGGAGGTCTTGGGAGGAAACTGATAACATAATAAAGATATGTATAATAATGATGATCAAATACTTACTCCCCTCCCCCCCTAATGCTACTATAGATGTCAAACAGAATGTATTGTGCTCGGTAATGCTACACTTATTATTACAGTGAGGCTATATCTGAGAGAGAGAGAGAGAGAGAGAGAGAGAGAGAGAGAGAGAGAGAGGAGAGAGAGAGAGAGAGAGGAGAGAGAGAGAGAGAGAGAGAGAGAGAGAGAGAGAGAGAGAGAGAGAGAGAGAGAGAGAGAGAGAGAGAGAGAGAGAGAGAGAGAGAGCGAGAGATATAGAGAGCGTGAGAGAGAAGAGATATGAGAGGAGAGAGAGAGAAGAGAGAGAGAGGAGATAAGAGAGAGAGAGAGAGAGAGAGAGAGAGAGAGAGAGAGAGAGAGAGAGAGAGAGAGAGAGAGAGAGAGAGAGAGTATTCTAACAAGGGAATAACCGGAGGCGTATGTATCTCTGTCTCTCCGTGTGTCTGTCTACCTCTTCCTCTGTCTGCCTGTCTGTAATGCAGCACTTATTTTTACAGTCACAACCACTGTCTGTCGTATATTGGACAAGGAAAATATCGACACCTAAGTAGCACGAACGCTCTTAAAAGTGACTAAGAAATGGGGCGAAAGGCATAAAAGTAGCTGAACTATGGTGTAAACGTCTTAAAATCTCAAAGCTAATGGGGCTATGTATGAGGGACACCCATTCTCCCTCATATATATAGCTCCAGAAAAAACCCCCACCCATTTTAGCCACTGAGTAAGTTTCGTTAAATTCCGTGTACGGTCGCGATAATAAGTCATGTTCCCTCTGTCATTACGTTTGGCTTGCTCTGTGCTGCATTAATGTCTGTCAGATGTTGAATAGGGTGGGCCAGTGTAGGAACATGTTTGTATATTTCACTCGATATGAAGAAATGAAGCTTAGATATTGCTAATACCAATTATTGATCAAAACATACATGGTGCCGACACATCACTTATTATCGCGACTGTACATGAACATTGTCAGCAAACATATAATCACATGGACACAATAACAGTGCCAATATATAGTTATTATTGTTTGTCTTGCTGAGGGCAACTCAACCAATATATAGTTATTATTGTTTGTCTTGCTGAGGGCAACTCAACCAATATATAGTTATTATTGTTTGTCTTGCTGAGGGCAACTCAACCAATATATAGTTATTATTGTTTGTCTTGCTGAGGGCAACTCCACCAATATATAGTTATTATTGTTTGTCTTGCTGAGGGCAACTCAACCAATATATAGTTATTATTGTTTGTCTTGCTGAGGGCAACTCCACCAATATATAGTTATTATTGTTTGTCTTGCTGAGGGCAACTCAACCAATATATAGTTATTATTGTTTGTCTTGCTGAGGGCAACTCAAATCTTAACCCTATTAGGTGCAGGGCGGGCCAATTTGGAGCCTCCCAGTTTTACTCCATTAGCTTGGAGATTTTAAGACGTTTCATCGCATTAGTTTGGCGATTATATGATGCTTCAACCCAATAAGGTGTCGAGTGTTCCTGGGCGAGCGATAGCGAGCCCGCAATTTGGGAGAAACCGGCCTTTGGCCGGGACATTACCGAAAAATGTACACATTTAGCTTGAAGGGGGTCTGGGGGACGTTTTTTTAGTTTGAAGGGGGTTTGGAGAGGCATTTTTCCAAGTCTATCGGGTAAACTAAAAACACATTGTTCGAAAATGGCTAAAACAAATAAAAACCTCAATAATAATGAAACAAAATACCATAATAACCCCCAAGACGTTGCACCAAATAGTGTTAAAGTGAACGAAATGAGCATAGTCTGTTTCTTTTCAGCCGAGGATATTATGAAGATATTGCGGTGAAAAATAGTCAGTTAAGATTTTTTTTTTTTTTTTTTTTTTTTTGAGGATACAGAGCCATATTAGTTTCATATTTTTACAGTAACTATCGATACATCAGCAAAAAAGGGATTCAATTTACTCTTAGCTGGAAAACCCCCAGACTATAGTGACGAGAACAACAGTCATCTTGAGAGTGAGTGTTAGAAGTAGGTGTGATTTACTACCCTGAGTCACCCACTTAACTCTTGAAGGGGAGATGGGGCGTTTTTCTGGACCCACTTCTTCCTCATGTTTAGTGCCATTAGTTTTCAGATTATATGACGTTCAGCCCATTAATTTGGCCATTTTAAGACCTTTCGCCCCAGTTAGTGTTCAGTATAAAGACTTTTCGTGTCATTTAAGTGTCGTTTTTGTCCTGGCGAGTGATAACGAGCCTGTAATTTAGGAGGAACAGGCCTTCGGCCGGGACATTTTTCTATCGAAAAATGTACAAATTTATCTTGAAGTAGGGTCGTGTTGTGTGTGTGTGGGGATGGGGGGGAGGTAAGCTTGATGGTGGTCTAGGGTGGAAAGTAAATTATATAAAAATATATAATTGTGGAAATAAATACGCCATTCGCCCTTAAGTAGTCTGTTTGTCTGTCTGTCAAAAGCATTTCCCGCCAAACCTATGGACACATTTAGACATAACCTCATCAGTAGGCTACCTTTACTTACCTTTTGGACAGTTTCCGATTTACCCCCTCCCTCCCAAGCATATTAAGGGGAGATGGGTAGTTTTTCTAGATCCCCTTCTCCCTCATCTTTAGCCCCATTAGTTTTCAGATTTTAAGATATTTGACCCATTAGTTTGTCGATGTTAAGACCTTTCGCCCCATTTTTTTGTCAATATTAGGACCTTTCGTGCTATTTAGGTATCGATGTTTTTCCTGGCGAACGATAGCGAGTCTTTCATTTTGGCAGGGCCGGGACGTTTTCCTACCGAAAAAGGTACAAATCAATGTAGAAGGGGGATCTAATGGATGTTTTATTTTAAAGTTTGATGGAGGTCTAAGGAGGGAACTAAAATATATGAAATAATCGATAAAAAAACAAACCCTTCCCCCTTAATAGAGCACAAAAACCAAGATCAATTTTCACGATACTCTCTGTGAAGGATGCAGGATTTGATGATTCGGTTACTTCTACTAGGGGATTATAAGGGACTTCACCTCTGGAATATAACACGACATTATTGCTATAATACATAAACTACTTGACATTATTGCTAAAATACATAAATAACATGACATTATTGCTATAATACATAAATTACTTGGCATAATTCCTCCGCTCGACCCATGTTTTCTACTTAAGGGGACACTGGTTATTTTGGGGTCTATTTATTTATATATTCATTTATTTTGTAGTTTCCTCGCTAGACCTTCATCAAGCTTTAAAAAACACTCCCTAGAAAAAATGTGTGTGTGTGTGTGTGTTGTTTGGTTGTGTGTGTGAGTGTATATATGTGTGTGTGCGTGTTTTGTGTGTGTGTGGGTGTATGTGTATGTTTGTGTGTGTGTTTGGGTGTGCGAGAGTGTGTGTTTGTGTGGGTGTGTGTATGTATGGGTGTGTGTGTATGTATATATATATGTGTGTATGTGTGTGTGTGTGTTGTAGGTGTGTATGTGTGTGTGTGTGTGTGTGTCTGTGTAGGTATATGTGTGTGTGTGTGTGTGGTGTGTATGTGTGTGTTGGCCTCCCCCATGACTCACCCACTTCAACACACTTAACCAGGGATATTTTACTTGCAACATCGCAACAAAAAATATACTGTCTGATACCCGAGATATGTTTTTTCTCTCAATAATGTCGGGGGAATTCCTCAAATATATACTGTGTAAATATATATATCTATTTGCCTGACGCCATGATCCCCGAAGGGGTGGTCACGAACGAACCGCCCTAAGCACCTCTGTCCCCAGTCAGTCGACGCCCCTCCTCCCAACCAGCACCGCCTTCATTCATATACTTCCTCACTCCATCCTTCCACCTCTCCTTCGGTCTACCTCTCCCTCTCTGTCCCTCCACCTCGCTCTCGTAGCCATTTCAGTAGCCTACAGTAGCCATTTCAGCTGATGTTTCCGATACTCAAGATACAAATAGCGACTCTCTTCCCCCTCAAGACAACTTCCGTGTCGTGAGGAACAACGTTTGCCCCAAGACCAGGAAACACATACCGATTACCGAGTGTCAAAACCGTTTCCAGATACTCGCAGACTCAGATGACGAAGAGGAAATAGAAGAAGTCCGGCTCGTGGGAGACTCGATGATACGTGGTCAGCTCACAGAGTTTTGCGCCAGGGCACCTAAGACCAGGAAGCGTTTTTGTATCCCTGGTGGTGGTGTGGATGACGTAGTTGCAACAGTTGACGAAGTATCAAAGCTGGCCCCTGCAAATACAATGTACGTCATCCACGTTGGATCCAACGATGTACAGCGAACCCGGTCGGAAGATTTGCTTTTAAAGTACCAGCAGCTGATCAAGTCGTTTAAGGAGAAGTCATCAAGGATCATCGTCTCAGGAATCGTTCCCCGGCTCGGTGTAGAGAGCCGATTTTACAACATAGCCACCAGCACAAATCGTTGTCTAGCAAACCTCTGCAGGAAGGAGAATGTGGGATTCGTCGACACCTGGGACAATTTCTACTACGATGACTATTTGTTTTCGGACGATGGAGTTCATCTGAACCAGGTGGGAGCAGCGCGTTTTGGGCGTCTTCTCAATGATGCGGTGAAGGATTTTCGGAGAAGAAATCGACTCAGCACAGGACAACCAGGAAGGAGGACCGAAGACAGCGAGGACGGCAATCTACAAAGGAATTAAATACTAATCCGTCAAGAACCGCGAATTTGGATAAAGCTCCACCAACACGACCCAAATTCAAAACCGTCAGGGATAACGACCGAGGACCGAGGACAGCCATGAATGTAAATGTAGATCCGACCAGAACCAAAAATTCGATGAAAGAACGATCTGCGAGTTCTAAAACCGCAACTTTAAAGGTTTTCTATGCAAACGCTCGTAGCATACGCAATAAATTTTCAGATTTAGAGGAACTAGTGTTTACAGAAAATTATGATGTGATTGGCATAACAGAATCTTTGCTCAATACACAAGATAGAGACTTTTTAGCAGAGTATTCACTTCCCGGTTATGTAATGTTTGAGAACAGCCGAATAAATAAAATGGAGGTGGCGTTTTATTTTATATCAAAGAAAGTCTTAACCCGACCCTCGTGTCAAAACCTCAAATTGTGAACGTCGACACATCTTTTGTGCTAATAAAGAATAATAAAGGTACAAAAATAATACTTGCGTTAATATACAGACCTCCAGCTCAATCAGTGCAAACTGACCGAGAAATTTATGAACAAATTGCAGATGTAAGTAACTCACAAGATACCGTAATTTTTGGCGACTTTAATTTACCTGTGACCAAGTGGGGCGATACTCTTACTTCACACTCCGGACATGACTTGTATACGAACTTGCAAGAGAGTTCGCTTTATCAATTTGTTCGAATGCCGACCCGTGGTAATAACGTTCTTGACATTGTACTTGCAACAAAAGAAGAATTGATAGAGAATTTGAATGTTGGTGATGAATTTAGTAACAGTGACCATCGTACGATAACTTTCACTTTAAAGTTTACTAGTAACGAACCAAATAGTAGCATCGAAAAAGTCCCTAATTTCAAGAAAGCAAACTTCCATAAACTTAGAGCTATATTTAAAGAAACTGACTGGAGCTTTTTAATTAACAATAACGACATAAATACATCTTGGAAGTTATTCGAAACCACTTACCTAAAAGCAGTGCAAGACTGCATACCATCGAAAATACGGCGTCCAGGCCATAATAATAAGCCCAAATGGTGGAATAAAGATATTTCAAACTGCCTGCTTGCTAAAAAATTTGCTAATGATAGATTAAAATCCTCACAAAATGACGAAGAACGGGTGAAATTTGTAGAGCTACGACGCAAAGCCAAAAAGTTAATTAAGCAAAGTAAAAAGACCTTAGAGTTACATATTGCGAATCAAAGTAAAACAAACCCGAAAGAATTCTATAGTTATATCAGAAAGAAAAAAGTAGTTACTTCAACTGTTGGACCGTTAGTCGATGAAAAAGGAGAATACACCAAAGATGAAGTACAAATGAGTAATGCCCTCAATACCTTCTTTGCATCAGTTTTTACAACAGAAGACCTCAGTGATATCCCTACACCATCGCCGATTCAGATTGATAATTCAGATGTTCTAAGCAATATCACCGTTACAGAGAGAGAAGTATTGAATTGTTTAGATAAACTCAAGGTAAATAAAACGCCAGGACCTGATACAATCTCGCCTAGAGTTCTAAAGGAAGCTAAGAATGAGCTCTCCAAACCACTGACATTACTATTCAATAAATCCTTGCAGTCTGGAACTATGCCTGATCAGTGGAAGCTAGCCAACGTAACACCGATATTCAAAAAAGGCAGCAAATCCCTACCCAGTAACTATCGTCCAATTAGCTTAACCTCAGTTGTATGTAAAATGCTAGAAACGGTCATACGAGACAGACTCGTAAATCACTTGGAGGAAAATAACATACTTAAAGATACTCAACACGGCTTTCGTAAAAAACGTTCCTGTTTAACAAACCTCTTAGACTTCTTCCACGATATCCTCAACCTCTACGATGAGAGTAAAGCTGTAGATATTATATACCTTGATTTTCAAAAGGCCTTTGACAAAGTTCCCCACAAACGTTTACTGCTAAAACTAAAAGCGCATGGAATACAAGACTGTGTGTTGAAATGGATAGAAAATTGGCTCAGCAACAGAAATCAAAGGGTAGTCATAAACGGTAAGGCATCTAAATGGACCAATGTAAGTAGCGGGGTACCCCAGGGATCGGTACTAGGACCAATTCTCTTTCTAATTTATATCAACGACATAGATGAGGGTCTCACCTGCACAATCTCAAAATTTGCTGACGATACAAAAATTGCAAATAGCGTACTCTCAAAAGAACAAGTTGACGATATGCAACACAATCTAGATAAATTGTCATGTTGGGCCCAAATTTGGCAAATGAGTTTCAATGCGGATAAATGTAAAGTACTACATGTCGGATACCTAAATGAGAAAGCAAACTATTCGATGAATGGCACTCAGCTTAAGAATGTAAACAGAGAAACTGATCTGGGAGTAACAATATCGAGTAACCTAAAACCGAGTCAACAATGTTCAGAAGTTGTTAAGAAGGCAAACAAAATAATTGGCTTTATAGGCAGGTCATTTGAGCATAAATCCAAAGAAGTTATCCTAACCCTTTACAATTCCTTAGTCCGCCCTCTTCTGGAATACTGTGTTCAATCCTGGTGCCCTTATTACCAAAAAGATATAAACAAGCTAGAACGAGTTCAACGTAGAGTTACCAAAATGATACCTAGCCTAAAGAACAAACCATACGAAGAGCGTCTTAGAGAATTAAATCTATTTCCTTTAACCCAGCGCAGATTAAGAGGCGACTTAATTCAAGTGTTCAAAATCATCAAAGGCATCGACAATATGAACTGTAGTAAGTACTTCACTATCGACCAATCTAATTACACGCGGGGAAACGGTTGCAAAATTATTGGTAAATCTTTTAACTCGCACGAATCTAAGAATTTCTTCTTCAATCGAGTTGTCAACTTGTGGAATGGGCTTCCCCGAGACGTTATAGACTGCAGCACCGTTGATTCATTTAAATTCCGCCTAGACAAATATCTCGCATCAAACCCGCGACTGACTGCGTTTGTAAATGAATAACTTTATCCTCCCCTCAGTTACTAACCCATATGTCCCCTACTAACTTCCTAGTCCTGCCACGTTAGTGGCAGGGCAGTAGTTCCCTTTCCAATGTTCCCTTACCCACTCTAAACCACTGTTTGGACACTTGATCCTCAGTGTTTTGGAGGACAAGCAACCTAGAAGGGTCACTGGATCTGTTGTTGCTTGATTTCCTTTGTACTCCTTTGTACTCCTTTGTACTCCTTTGTACTCGTACACCCTCTTAGTCATTCTCTCGCTTCCCATACGTTCCATATGGCCAAACCATCTCAAGTTGTTCCTTTTCACACTTTCCAGCACATCTACCTCCACACCACACCTCCTTCTTACTTCCTCATTCGTCTGTCTATCCTTCCATGTAACTCCTCACGCACTTCTCAAGTAACTCATTTCCACCGCTCTCACCCTAGGTCTGAGTCTCTCCACGAACGTCCATGCTTCGCTTCCGTAAGTTAGTTTCGGGATTACCACACTGTCATGCAAGGATTTCTTCACTTCCATACTGACCACTCTATTTCTTGTTACTGCCTTCAACATTCCTACAACCCTCTGCCCCTGTTGCACCCTCTCCCGCATTTCTTCATCCACAGTCCCATCTTTACTCAACACTCTGCCCAGATACTTAAAAGAGCTGACGATCTCCATAGCCTGACCGTTCAACTTCACCTCACACTCTGTGACTTCACCCCTTTCGAAGACCATAACCTTGCTTTTCCCCACATTTACCTTCAAATTCCGTTTTTTGCACACTGTTCCAAACTCATTTACCAGACCCTGCAACTCCCATTCATTATCGCTCATCAGAACTGTGTCATCGCAAACAGCAGTATAGGCAGCTTCCACTCATTTCCCTCCCTTTTCAGCGATACACCAACACCCACTGCTCTTCCTAGTATTTCTTTCATGACTCCATCCATATATACAGTAAACAACCACGGGGACATCACACACCCCTGTTTCAACCCAACACTCAGGTCAAAGAACTCGCTCTGCTCATTCTCCACACGTACTGCCGCCTTTGCACCCTCATTACATGCTCTTCACTGCTTTCAGCAACTTGCCATTTACTCCGTATATTCTAGGTACTTTCCACATGCCTTCTCTATTCACTCTGTCATAGGCCTTCTCCAAGTCCATAAAGGCAACATACACCTTTTGTTGCTTCTCCAGATATTTCTCCACAACACAATTCAGGGTAAAAATCTGATCTACACATCCTCTTCCCTTCCTAAAACTTCCCTGCTCGTCGCCTATCCATTTCTCCGTTCTCTCTCTCTCAATCACTACCCTACTGTACACCTTCCCTACTACGCTTAAAAGACATATTCCTCGGTGGTTACCACACACTCCTCTTTCCCCTTTGCCCTTATATAGGGGGACTATTATGCCAGTCTTCCAGTCATCAGGTGCATTCCCCTTCTCCCATGCTAGTTTGCACATTTTCCATACCCATTCGATCATTATCTCACCACCATACCTCAACATTTCCCCACACACTCCATCTGTTCCTGGTGCTTTCCCCAACTTCAGTCTTTTCATAGCTTCCCACACTATATATATATAGTGTATATATATATATGTATATATAATTATATATACCTGTATATATATATATATATATATATATATATATATATATATATATATATATATATATACTATTATTTGTATTTATTTATTTATTATTATTATTTTTTAGGAAGAATATACGTATTACATGGCACAAATACTCCAAAAATAACCTGATAACTTGTAGTGGATGCTAGATTCCAATAAAATTCCCGACTGAAATTGGTGTTGAAATTGGTTTAACGATGTGAGTAGTGAGTAGTGATGTAAGTGGGTGTGGGCAAGTTCACACACTGAGTCAGCCACTGAGTCAGCCACTTATTAATGATATGAGTAGTGAGTAGTGATGTAGGTGGTTGTGGGTGAGTTCCTCCACTGAGTCACCCACTTGTTAACTCCTTCCCACCATTATCTCAGCTGGAGGAGTTTTAAGAGAACCTAAGATCATAACAGTACCTTAGTGTATAGAGAACAGGCAACATTATGCATTATACATAATTATATATATATATATATATATATATATATATATATATATATATATATATATATATATATATATTATAACTAAGACTCCTAGAAAGGAGACATATTTTGTGGATTCAAGTGTACTTGGTAGAAAGAAGGTGATGCAAGACTACAGAATTGACTTCCAGGTTCCTAATATTGGAAAAATTGGAAATCACAACAATATCATATACACAAATGCAATAAAAACTAGAGGGTCACTCGGTAGAGTGCATACCCTCGCCTCGCTGGGTGGTTGTTTACCGTAATATCTTCGGCGTAATTTTTCTTCTGGATCTGGGTTCCAGGATATGATCCTGATAGCCTCCTAAATTGAATCACTTCTTCCTTGGCGCACATCCTATCTGCCCACCATATTTCTTGAAAATCTCCGGTTGGTCTCCTACATTGAATCAGTTATTCCTTGGAGAGTATTCTACCTGTCCGCAAAATTTCGTGAAAATCAGTTCAGTACTCTGTGAGATATCTTGTTTACATGCAAACAGACAGACGAACAGAGGTGAAAACATAACCTCCGTCTAACTTGGCTGGTGGAGGTAATAAGATTGACAGACAAGTAGTTGTGTTGGATTCCAGCTATATTCTAGTTACTGTATAATTATAGAGGGTACTGTAGTTGAGGTAAAGGCTAGGTTAACTAGTTACTGTATAATTATAGAGGTTACGGTAGTTGAGGTAAAGGCTAGGTTAACTAGTTACTGTATAATTATAGAGGTTACGGTAGTTGAGGTAAAGGCTTGGTTAACTAGTTACTGTATAATTATAGAGGTTACGGTAGTTGAGGTAAAGGCTTGGTTAACTAGTTACTGTATAATTATAGAGGTTACGGTAGTTGAGGTAAAGGCTTGGTTAACTAGTTACTGTATAATTATAGAGGTTACGGTAGTTGAGGTAAAGGCTTGGTTAACTAGTTACTGTATAATTATAGAGGTTACGGTAGTTGAGGTAAAGGCTTGGTTAACTAGTTACTGTATAATTATAGAGGGTACGGTAGTTGAGGTAAAGGCTAGGTTAACTAGTTACTGTATAATTATAGAGGCTACGGTAGTTGAGGTAAAGGCTAGGTTAACTAAGTGGAAATTATATAGATTTTTATTCATATTCACCGTCGTCGCTCGGGCCCTGGGCCCTTCGTGCCTTTAAATCTTCCCGCCACTGCTAGAAGAAGTCTTGGCATTTTAGCGCTTATATATATATATACACAAAAAAATAGCCTAATTACCTAGGTTATATATATATGTCCAGCGGCAGGACTCCTTGTTATCTTGCGATGGGTGGAAACTAGAAATCTCTAGACCAAGTGGTTCAGCTTTTATGGTGAAAATAAGTAGCTCAGTTATGGTGGTGAGGAGCCTAGAATCAGCGTTTTCGTCATTTACCTATGCTCATATCTCTGCAAGTAAATGGCCTAACCTAGTTTATATACATACCAGAGACAGTACTCGGTGATGACTTGCTATGGGTGAAGAGTAGAACACTGTACATTGAGCGGTTATTGTGTGAGGTTGAAAATATGACTTGCTGTTTGCGCCAAATACCGAGCTACGTTCGAATGCGGCGACGTGGAAGCGGTGGCCAGGGCTACGGTGTATTTACATTAGTTCAACAATTTTGTATTGATTATGTATTATGTATTATGTATTATGGATTATGTATTATGTATTATGTATTATGTATTATGTATTATGTATTATGTAAAAATGTATTATATTGATTGTCGATTATTGATTACTGATCTATTTCACCATTGTAACCATTCCTAAGTCACTGTCTTCTGCTTTCATGCACCGTTTGTGACTCAGGAAAAATCAGTGCAAGCATTCGTAGGGCTTGCTTGAAGACAGGAGTCCCATGACTGGCTGGCTGTGTGTTTTTGTTCTTGTTGGTTTTATTGACTACCTGCGAAGACAACAAAACTTTCACTATCACGGTTTTAAGTGGTTTTAAGCCATATAATAGCCCTTAGGCTTCTCGAAGGCCATCCGTGGTGTCCCACGGTAAGACTGCTAATGGCTTCTGGAAGGCTCTGGAAGGGCATCCGGGATGTGTGGATTAATATTATATTTTCTCCCTAGACCTCCATCAAGCTATACATAAAATACCAAGACTCTCCTTCGAGAAAGCGGCAACTCCTACATCGCTGGCTTGCTATTGCTCGCCAGGAAAGAATTGACAAAGAAAGAGGGCAAAAGGGTCTTTAAATCGCCAAACTAACGATGCAAACGTCTCAACATTTCAAAGTAATGGGATGAAGCATGAGGGAGAAGGATGTCCAGATAAAACCACCCCCTTAAGTGGAGATGGCCGTTTTTTTGGTCTATTAATTAATTCATTCCATTGTTACTTAGTTTCCTCGTTAGACCTCCGTCAAGCTTGGAAAAACATCCCCTAGACCTCCCTTTAAGATAAATTTGTACATTTTTCGGCAGATAAATTTCCTGGCCAAAGGCCGGTTCCTCATACAACTTCAGGCTCGCTGTCGCTCGCCAGGAAAATATCGTCACCTTAGTAACAAGAAAGGTCTTAAATTTGACAACATAATGGGGCGAAAGGTGTTAAAACCGCCAAACTAATGGGCCGAACGCCTTTAAATCTCAAAACTAATGGGGATAAACACGAGGGAGAAAGTAGTCCAGGAAATTGGCCTATCTCCCCTTAAGGTTTAGTTTACATTGTGTCCTCGACTTTCTCCAGTGAGTCGGCCACTTCTTAACTCCTTCCCACCATTACCTCAGCTGGGGAGCCTTAACCCTTTGGATACCAGCGACGTGTGTTATCTTATATTCTAGCTATAATTAGACGATACTAGGCAGTGTAGGAAGGATCTGTGGTACTTAGAAGGGTTGGTTGAGATAGTTTGAGGCCAGATTTTTGCTAGAGGTCCTTCCTAACCTGAATAAAATCGTCTAATAGTTGCCAGAATCTAAAGAAAATTACGTCACCGGTACTGTACGGGTTAACCCCTTCTGTACCGGCGACGTAATATTTATTTCATTTCAGCTACATTTTGACGATGAAGCTTAGGAAGGTTATAATATGGTAGCTAAAAGGATTAATTGAGATATTCCGTAGCCTTTTCATGGGTAGACGCCTTTTCTAAGCTGAACAAATCCGTCTAATAGCTGCCATCTTGGGGGTTACTGGGATATTTTGGTTAAGTATTAGTGAGGATTTTGCTTGCTTTTGCCATTTTCGAGCAATATATTTTAGTTTGTCCCCCTGGCCTAGGCTAACAAAAAACGCCTTACCAGAAACACACCCAGACCCGTTTCAAGCTAAATTTGGGCAGTTTTCGATAGAAAAATATTATTGCCGTCGGCCGATTTCTTATAAGTTACAGGTTTTGTTATTGCTTGGCCCGAAAAACAAAATTAAAACCTGAATAAAGGGGTTATCTCATTATCGCCAAAGTAATGATACTGGGACTCCGATACTGGGACTCCGATACTGGGACTCCGATACTGGGACTCCGATACTGGGACTCCGATACTGGGACTCCGATACTGGGACTCCGATACTGGGATTCCGATACTGGGACTCCGATACTGGGACTCCGATACTGGGACTCTGATACTGGGACTCTGATACTGGGACTCCGATACTGGGACTCCAATACTGGGACTCTGATACTGGGACTCCGATACTGGGACTCTGATACTGGGACTCTGATACTGGGACTCTGATACTGGGACTCTGATACTGGGACTCCAATACTGGGACTCCGATACAGGGACTCCGATACAGGGACTCCGATACCGGGACTCTGATACTTGGACTCCGATACAGGGACTCCGATACACCCATGTTTTGTGTGACTAAAGTCTGTTCATGCTAGGTTGGGGAGAAATCGTAACCCCTTACCTCTCATAGCTAATATTTCTACCAAATAGGAAGACTTGGCTAATGATTATATGTATAAATTGACAGCTCATTTGCTCTAGCCCATTTTGAGTTATAGAGGTTATGGTTTCTGCCCAACCTAGAATGAACGGACTATAGGACCTATAGTTGTCCAGTTCCGATGAACTACAGTGGCCATGTAAGTGCTCAGAGTAACGCACGAGAATTTCCCAGAACATGAAATTTCGAGGTAAGGCAAAAAAAAAAAAAAAAAAAAAAAAGAGAAAGAGAGAGAGAGAGAAAAAATGAAAAACTGTGCGCTTGAGTTTGTCCTCCTTGTGAATAATAAATTTAGGCATTTCATGGCATGTAAGCCTTAAAAACTGGAATATAAAATGGACTGCTATGAATTCTGTGGTAAACTATTTCAATGCCGGTGAGAATTCTGGCCATTATGTTACGCTGCAATATAGATAAAGTTTAGTGCAACAAATTCCCGCGTCAATTTTGTACATGGTAATACATTTTCAAGAGATATATATTTTTCCTTTCTCAACCCCTTCAGTACCATGATGGATTTTTGTCTTTTATTCTGACTACCATTAGACGATTTATGCAGTTTAAGAAGGTGGTTAATTAATTGAGGTCGCATTTACCCCTTTGAGTCATGAAGATGGATTATATGCTAAGGAACATCGTGTAATGGTAACCAGGATATCATGAAAATATCGTTATGGTGCTGACTGGGTTAAGGGGAGATTTCCACCTGGAGGATTTTTTTCTGAACCTCTTTCTCCCTCATGTTTAGCCCCATTGCATGTGAGATTTAAAGACGCTTGCCCCATTAGTTTGGCGATTTTAAGAACCCTCGCCCCATTTCTGTCAATTTTAAGACCATTCGTGCCATTTAGGTGTCGATTTTTTCCTGGCGAGCGATAGCGAGCCTGTAATTTAAGGGGAACCGGCCTTCGGCCGGGAAATTTTTCTACCGAAAAATGTACAAATTTGTCTTGATAGGGGGTCAAGGGGGAGTAATTTTAAGCTTGATGGAAGTCTAGGGAATCAACTAAAAACCTCCCCTTAAGCAGCAAACAACAATATTTAAATCAATTGTTTCTTTTTAATTTTAGCTTAGATTGTCAGAAATATTTTGCAATATTCATATCGGATCAATTATAGTATTTGTAACAATTTATATCGATTACCAGACGGCCTAATTCCCGAGGGAGTGGCCACGAATAAATTTCATCAATGTTCCTTTGTCCTCTGTCAGTCGGTGTCCCTTCCCACTCAACACCACTTTCACTCATATACTTCAACTCCATCCTTCCACCTCACTCTCGGGCTGCTTCTTCCTCTTTACCCTTCCATCTCTCATACACAGTTTTAGTCATTCTCTCATTTGTTATACGTTCCACATGACCGAACCACCTCAAGGTGTTCCTCTTCATATTCTCCAGCATGTCCACATCTACACCGCACCATTTTCTCATTCGTCCCTCTATCTCTCCATGTTTCTCCACATGCATTTCCCTATTAACTCATTTTCACACCTCTCACTCTTGATTTGTGTCTCTCCAACAACGTCCATATTTCACTCCTGTGCATCAATGTCGGAATTAACACACTATCATGCAATGACTTTGTTTTACTTACATGCTGACCACCCTACTCTTTGTCACTGCTTTCAGCGTTCAAACCCTCTTCCCCTGGTGTACCCTCATTTTCTATACTCCCATCTTTACTCATCACATTGCAAAATACTTATATGAGCTGACATTTTCTATCATCTGACCATTCAACCTCACCTCACACTCTCTGACTGCATCCCTCTCAAAGACCATAATTTTACTGTTCACCACATTTTCCTTCATGTTCCGTTGCTCGCACCTACCTCCATTCATATTTCTCAAATTCTACAACTCCTACTCAATATGACTTATCAGAACTGTATCATCAGCAAACAGTCATACAGGCAGCTTCCATCCAACATCTACTGTTCTTCCTTGTATTTCTTAAAGGACTCCATCCTTTTATATATTGAACAACCATCACACACCCTTGCTTTAACCTAACATTCAGATCAAAGCACTCGATCTGTTCATCCTCTACTGTTATGTGTTTGCGTCATATTACCGCAAAGTTTTAAAAAGTAAAAAAATATGCAGCTACAAAATATTCGTAATAGTCGATCAATCAAGAGAGAGAGAGAGAGAGAGAGAGAGAGAGAGAGAGAGAGAGAGAGAGAGAGAGAGAGAGAGAGAGAGAGAGAGAGAGAGAGAGAGAGAGAGAGAGAGAGAGAGAGAGAGAGAGAGAGAGAGAGAGAGAGAGAGAGAGAGAGAGATGCAGAACATACAAATTGGACAAAGGCGACTGAAAGTTAAAAAAGAAAAAAACAAAAACAGAGAGAGAGAGTATGTGTGTGTGTGGAGGAGGCGGGAGGGGGGACAGAATACAAGGACATTGATGATCAAAATAAGAGTAGAAGCAACAGAGTGAATTACAGCAGAACATCATGGGTTACTATAGTCTATTCGTTGTAAGTAGGCGAGGAATCAAGACCTCTATCCTCTGTAACTCAAAAAGGGCTAGAGCAAATTGGCTGTAAATTTCCACATCTATTCCTTGACTGACTCTTCCCAAATGGTAGATATGTTAGCTCGATTACTCTCGTTGTATTCGCCTACTTATAGCGATAGACGCAATAGACTCCACGCTTGTTCGCAACACCAATGTATCCCCCTGGTAAGCATGTTCCCTCGCACAGACATAATTTTCTTTAACGAAAGTGGACTGATCTTGATCTATTTAGGCGTATAAAGCTGTACAGTCATGAACAATATTAGCAACGTACCTATTTAAGGGGGAAAGGTTTATTTTTTGGTCGATTTTGTCATATACGTATTATTATTTTTTTTAGTTTACTCCCTAGACCATCCATTTGATCCCCGTTCGAGATAAATTTGCAATTTTTTTTAGATAGAAAAATGTCACGGCCTAAGGCCGGTCCCTCCACAATTACAGGCTCGCTATCGCTCGCCAGGGAACAAAATCGACACCTAAAGAGCACAAAAGGTCTTATTGTTGACAAAGAAATTGGGCGGAAGGTCTTAAAATCGACACACATTAATGGGGCAAGCGTCATAAAATCTCAAAACTAATGGGAATAAGCATGAGGGAGAAAGGTGACCAGAAAAACGGCCCATCTCCCCTTAACCCTTTCAAGGTACGATGACGCATTTCCTTTCTATTTTCTGGCTATTATTAGACGATTGTGTTTACATTGGGAAAGGTATATGACAGTGAAAAGGGTTAATTGGGATAGTCTTTACCCTTCTAATTCCTACAGATCCTTCCTGAGCTGCATAAAATCGTCTAATGGTATGAACAGATGAATATTAGCAGATGGTTGAAATGGGGTAAGTGGTCGAATATTAATAAGCAGATGGTTGAAATGGGGCAGTCGAATATTAGCAGCTGGTTCAAATGAGGTGAGCAGTTGCATATTAACAGATGGTTGAAATAGGGGCAATTAGATGGTTGAAATAGAGTGAGCAGGGGAATATTAGTAGATGGTTGAAATAGGGTGAGCAGGGGAATATTAACAGATGGTTGAAATAGAGTGAGCAGGGGAATATTAACAGATGGTTGAAATAGAGTGAGCAGGGGAATATTAACAGATGGTTGAAATAGAGTGAGCAGGGGAATATTAGTAGATGGTTGAAATAGGGTGAGCAGGGGAATATTAACAGATGGTTGAAATAGAGTGAGCAGGGGAATATTAACAGATGGTTGAAATAGAGTGAGCAGGGGAATATTAACAGATGGTTGAAATAGAGTGAGCAGGGGAATATTAACAGATGGTTGAAATAGAGTGAGCAGGGGAATATTAACAGATGGTTGAAATAGAGTGAGCAGGGGAATATTAACAGATGGTTGAAATAGAGTGAGCAGGGGAATATTAACAGATGGTTTGAAATAGAGTGAGCAGGGGAATATTAACAGATGGTTGAAATAGAGTGAGCAGGGGAATATTAACAGATGGTTGAAATAGAGTGAGCAGGGGAATATTAACAGATGGTTGAAATAGAGTGAGCAGGGGAATATTAACAGATGGTTGAAATAGAGTGAGCAGGGGAATATTAACAGATGGTTGAAATAGAGTGAGCAGGGGAATATTAACAGATGGTTGAAATAGAGTGAGCAGGGGAATATTAACAGATGGTTGAAATAGAGTGAGCAGGGGAATATTAACAGATGGTTGAAATAGAGTGAGCAGGGGAATATTAACAGATGGTTGAAATAGGGTGAGCAGGGGAATATTAACAGATGGTTGAAATAGAGTGAGCAGGGGAATATTAACAGATGGTTGAAATAGAGTGAGCAGGGGAATATTAACAGATGTTTGAAATAGAGTGAGCAGGGGAATATTAGTAGATGGTTGAAATAGGGTGAGCAGGGGAATATTAACAGATGGTTGAAATAGAGTGAGCAGGGGAATATTAACAGATGGTTGAAATAGAGTGAGCAGGGGAATATTAACAGATGGTTGAAATAGAGTGAGCAGGGGAATATTAGTAGATGATTGAAATGTGTGATCAGATGGTGAAATGAGGTGAACAGTCTAATATTAATAAGCAGATGGTTGAAATGGGATGATCAGATGGTTGAAATGGGATGAACAGTCTAATATTAATAAGCAGATGGTTGAAATGGGGTGATGAAATGGGGTGAACAGTCTAATATTAATAAGCAGATGGTTGAAATGGGGTGATCAGATGGTTGAAATAGAGTGAGCAGTCTAATATTAGCAGATGGTTGGTAATTAAAGTGGAGTGAGCATTGTTCATTTCCGGCCGAGCGAGATAATTGAATTTCAGAATAATTAATTCACATTGTACAGTGGCGCTAATAAGTCATGTCTCAGCTGTCATAAAATTTGGCTCGCTCTGCGCTGTATTAATGTCTGTCAGATGTTGAAAAGGGTGGGTAAGTGTGGGTAAGTGGTTGTATATGTCACTCAAAAACAAGAAATCATGCATAAGTATGGCTGATACCAATTATCGATAAAAACATACATGGTGCCGAGACATAACTTATTAGGCCGACTGTACAGTCACTCATAATAATTCGTGGACCTATTTCTAATTATGGAAGTATATCTCTGGAAACGAATTTATGAATAACATTGTCTATGCATCAACTACAAAACTATATATTCTATTAATTGATTAGTAAGTTCCAAAACAATAAATTAGATCGCTATAATTCCATGCAGATAAACACAGGGGTTCCACGGATTTTTATAAGTGGCTGTACTAGAATAGCTGAGGCGCAAGCAGTAGTTATGTAGTGTGGTTACATAAGACAATGTTACAAAGACTGAATATACTGGTACAGTCGAGGTTAATAAGTGTTGTCAGATATTTCACAAAGTTTGGGACACTGACTAATACTCTGAGGGATAAGCACTTTTCCCAGTAACTATAAAGATATCAATAACACTTGTTGAGCGAAAAGCACTGGAATCTATGACAACGCTTATTACCCCCGATTGTACATAGCAGAGTGACTAGCAGAATACATCACCTTCACACACACAAATGCACATGCACATATGCACACACACAGACACACACGCGCACATTTTTTGCAAGCATTCCTCTCTCGCTCTCAAACACACACACAAACACACACACACTCACACGCACATTTTTTACAAGTATTCCTCTCTCTCTCTCTCACACAAACACACACACACACACACACAAGTATTATTCTTATCCTACAGACGTAACTCACACAGCATACACAATTAGTAAGCCTGACAAAATACAAGTCAAGATACAAAGGCAAATATAGCAGAGGACCCCTGGCCAAATAACTTGCAGTTCAAGAAGCATAATTGCAGTCATTAAGTTTATAATATTTCTGTGTGTTAACCCCGTCTTTACTGGCAACGTTTATAATATTTCTGTGTGTTAACCCCGTCTTTACTGGCAACGTTTATAATATTTCTGTGTGTTAACCCCGTCTTTACTGGCAACGTTTATAATATTTCTGTGTGTTAACCCCGTCTTTACTGGCAACGTTTATAATATTTCTGTGTGTTAACCCCGTCTTTACTGGCAACGTTTATAATATTTCTGTGTGTTAACCCCGTCTTTACTGGCAACGTTTCTCTACTATAATCTAGCTTAATTTAGGCATTTTTGTGCAGTTTAAGAAGGGTCTTTACTAGTAAGAAGGGTGAGATAGTTGGATGCCTGATAGTTACTGGAGGCCTCATTTAAACTGAATGAAATCGTTTCATAGTAGCCATAATATAGTACTCTGTGGCTGAAGTGTGATACCGCATAAATGTTGAAGTTGCCACGCTATAATTGCCCAAAAAAGTTGATGGAAATAGAGCTTGTGTAACACTGCCACACATACAGTCTATAATATTACTGTGTTATTAACCCTCCACCTGCGGGGGTTTTAGCCCTAAGTTGTCTTCATTCCCTGCACATTTTTATGTATAAACAAGAGGTAAAACATAATACAATGATATATACTTGAAAGTACCTTAGTAGAGTTTTTCAATGACACCTGAATCATCTCTGTACAACATCTGGTTGTTTTGCAAAGATCATGCAAAGATAGGCCAAATTTGCTAAAAATTAGTTTTTTTTAGCTGTTTTCGCTATATGTAACTCTGTAATGGTGCGAGAGAAGACTCTCTCTCTCACATCATTGCACGCTCATCCATGGTGGGCGATGAACGACGGGGTTCCGCACTGCCTGCACTCACTTGCCCCACACCCATGACACATAATTTCATATTTTTTCACCAACCCACCAATTAACTTACAAATAAACCTAATTAATGAAATCAATGAAACTAAATGACTACACATGGTACTCCAAGGAATCGAACCTAGGCTACTCACACCGGATTTTGGTGTCCGTCTGGTGATGAGCACCGCTGGCAGGGGGTTAAAGCTGTTTCACACGAGCCCATCTTCCAGCAATATTCAAAGAACAATGAATTCTCTTACTATTTTGAGGCTCCTTCGCCGTGAAATCGTAAACTAGATCGAAGGTGTTAGATTGTTTAATTCTTGTGGAAATTATATTATTAAGCTGCCAGACTAAAATTATATTATGAAGCTGCCAGACTAAAATTATATTATGAAGCTGCCAGACTAAAATTATATTATGAAGCTGCCAGACTAAAATTTACTGTAACAAAAAAAGGCGAAACTATATTTTTGTAATCCTGCAATAATCATATAATTTTGTAATTAATTTGTAATAATCTTGTAAACGATATTTGAATCTTGTATTAATCTTGTAATATTGTAATACTCTTATAGTAATCATGTAATAATCTTATAATAATCTTGTAATATTGTAATACTCTTATAGTAATCATGTAATAATCTTATAATAATCTTGTAATATTGCAATACTCTTATAGTAATCATGTAATAATCTTATAATAATCTTGCAATATTGCAATAATCTTATAATAATCTTGCAATAATCTTATAATAATCTTGCAATATTGCAATAATCTTATAATAATCTTGCAATAATCTTATAATAATCTTGCAATATTGCAATAATCTTATAATAATCTTGCAATATTGCAATAATCTTATAATAATCTTGCAATAATCTTATAATAATCTTGCAATATTGCAATAATCTTATAATAATCTTGCAATAATCTTATAATAATCTTGTAGATCAAAATGTTGTGATCTTGTAATAACCCTGTAATCATTTTGTAATAACCTTGTACAAAATAATCTTGTAACTAGAAACAATAATCATGTTAATCTTGCTCCGATCTCGTAACTCAAAAATCCTGATTGAACGGAACCTTTGTGGGCGACTTAATAAGCATCAACAATAGACACGCAAAATTAATCAAGGGCAAGGTAAATAAGGTAAAGAGGCTAATTAGCAAGGTAAACAAGGCGCTGGGATACAGAGAGAGAGAGAGAGAGATTGAAAGTGAGTGAGTGAGTGAGAGGGGGGAAGACGAGGGGGGGGGGGGGAGAATGAGATAAATCAAAATAGAGAATGAGAATATAAACGATACTTGGGGCGCTAGAGAGAGAGAGAGAGAGAGAGAGAGAGAGAGAGAGAGAGAGAGAGAATATAGGATAAAGAGGTAAATTAGCAAGATCTAAAAGGGACTGGGAAACACACGTAACACAAAGACCACAGCAGAGAGTTACACAGAGTTACTCAGACCTTGCCGTCCCTACTAGGTGGTCCGGCCTTAATACTACTAGACAGGGACAGTTTATAGTAGAAGAATACGACAGCAATGTAAAAAGCTCTGTCCCCACCCTTCGCTCCCTCCGGCTAAAAAGCTGTAATATAATGATATTAGTCTGAAAGGGAATTTACACTTACCTACTGAGTCATTCATGTTAATCCAAATCTCCTACATATGATCGTCCAGTCTCTTCTTAACCCTCTCCGACATATGACGCGGTTTTGAGCCTATTGGGGATACTTTAGAGCCTTTGTTACCATCAGGGGTATTTAGAAACCATTAGTTTAGTTACTTCAACCTCTGCAGTTGTCTTTGAGTTAGCTGTGGGCAGAAAACTAGTTTTGGAGAGGTAATTATAAGAGTGAGAGAACTCTATTTCTTATTGCTAATCTGGCAACCACTGCGTCATAAATGCGTACAAGGGTTAAATGTAGCAATTGAATTACTATCGACCACCTCCCTTGGTAAACTATTCCACTCTTTAACCACATTGTATGTGAAGACATTTTGTGTCACATCTACGCATGCCTTCTTTCTATTTAACCCTCTCCGACATATGACGCAATTTTGAGCCTATTAGGGATACTTTAAAGCCTTTATTACCATCAGGGGTATTTACAAACCTTTAGTTTAGTTACTTCAACCTCTGCAGTTGTCTTTGAGTTAGCTGTGGGCAGAAAACTAATTTTGGAGAGGTAATTATAAGAGTGAGAGAACTCTATTTCTTATTGCTAATCTGGCAACTCTGCGTCATATGAGTCTGAAGGGGTTAATAACATTCCATTACCTTGTGTTGCAGCATTGTTATTTATCGTGAACAGTGCACTGACATCTAGTGTCAAATTCTTTAAGTATCTTAAAACACTCGATAAGTTGATCTCGTAACCTCCCTTCTTTAGCGAGAACAAGTTAAAATGAATTAATCTTTCATAATATGGCTTGTTTCTCAGCGAGGTTATTTGCTTAGATGCTCTACGCTGCACGTATTCGAGTTTTTCAACGTCTTTCTTGAGATAAGGTGACCAGAAGTGAACGCCATATTCAAGATGGGGTCTAACAATGCTTATGAATAACTGGAAAATAATGTTCTCGTTTTTAAAGGTAACATTTATTTTGATAATTCCCAAGGCTTTGTTAGCTTGATTTGCCGCAGCCGAACATTGCTCTGGGGAATTTATGTTTTCTGATATTATAACCCTGAGATCTTTAACCTTTTATCTGATTATCGTACTTTTTGCTTTGTTTTGTACCAACGTAAACAATTTGACAAACATTTAAAGGGCATTTGCCATTTTTCTGCCGAGAGAGAGAGAGAGAGAGAGAGAGAGAGAGAGAGAGAGAGAGAGAGAGAGAGAGGTGTATGTATGTACTGTATGTATGTATGTATGTATGTATGTAGGTATGTATGTAGGTAGGCAGGAAGGTAGTATGTAGGTAGGCAGGAAGGTAGTATGTATGAAGGTAGGTAGGTAGGTAGGTTAGGTAGGTAGGCAGGAAGGTAGTATGTATGAAGGTAGGTAGGTAGGTTAGGTAGGTAGGCAGGAAGGTAGTATGTATGAAGGTAGGTAGGTAGGTTAGGTAGGTAGGCAGGAAGGTAGTATGTATGAAGGTAGGTAGGTAGGTAGGTAGGTTAGGTAGGTAGGCAGGAAGGTAGTATGTATGAAGGTAGGTAGGTAGGTAGGTAGGTTAGGTAGGTAGGCAGGAAGGTAGTATGTATGAAGGTAGGTAGGTAGGTAGGTAGGTTAGGTAGGCAGGAAGGTAGTATGTATGAAGGTAGGTAGGTAGGTAGGTAGGTAGGTTAGGTAGGAAGGTAGTATGTATGAAGGT
>CM064533.1:7387524-7422524 GCA_032716605.1 Paralithodes platypus | reverse complement strand
AAATACACACACACACACACATACACACATAGATAGAAAGAGAGAGAGATAATTATCACCATTGCATGACCACTGACATACAAACACACGCGCACGCACGCACACACACATACAGAGAGAGAGAGAGAGAGATTATCACCACTGCTACACCACTGACACACACATACATACACACACATACAGACACACACATACAGAGAGAGAGAGAGAGAGAGAGAGAGAGAGAGAGAGCAATGCAGAACGCACGATAAATTGGACACAGCGAGACAAAGGCGACGACCAACTTAAATATTTCATACCTTGCAATATAAAAACTTAGATACAGGAACAACGAGAGAGAGAGAGAGAGAGAGAGAGAGAGAGAGAGAGAGAGAGAGAGAGATGGGATAATTAGTATCTCATACATATTGCGGTCCATTTCGGGGAGTACCGGTACATTAAGTGGAAAGAGATAGATTATGTAGTGCACATGACTCATTGGGAAGTGTGCACAATGCTATCTACTATCTTCTTGAACTATTTTACTGATGAACTATTAACAATTGATGAGGGAACTTTTTTCCGGATAGAACATATTTTATATGTGAAATGTTTCCACATACACACGTGCTGATCTTGCTGGGCGTATTTATTTCCTCATTTATGTATGTTTATATAATGTGTTTAGTTTCTTCCCTGGACCTCAATCAAGATTTTAAAAAACATCCCCCAAGACCCCCCCCCCTTCAAGATATATTTGCACATTTTTCGATAGAAAAATGGCCGGCCGAAGGCCGGTTTCTCCTATATTCCTGGCTCGCTATCGCTCGCCAGGAATACATCGACAATTAAATGGCACGAAAAGTCTTAATATTGACAAATAAATAGGGTGTAACGTCTTAAAATTGACAAACTAATGAGCCCAGCCTCGTAAAATCTAAACAAACAATGGGACTAAACACGAGTGAGAAGGGGGCCATAAAAACCAGTCCATCACCTACTTAATTCAAAGTTCCAGCCATGGTTGCGAGTTGTCTTCATATTGAGGCTAAACAGTTTGTCATAATCCACATAATCCAACCCATATGATAGCTTAAAGGGAGATGGGCGATGTATTGGCTTCTTATTTTATCTAATTATATTTTTTTAGTTTCCTCCCTAGACCTCCATCAAGCTTAAAAATTCACCCCCTATATCTCCCTTTAAAATAAATTTGTAAGTTTTTCGGAAAATTTTCCGGCCGAAGGCCGGTTCCTCCTAAAATTATAGGCTCGCTATCGCTCGCCAGGAAATAATCGACACCTAAATGGCACGAAAGGTCTTGATATTGATATAGAAATCGAACGAAAGGTTTTAAAATCGACAAACTAATGGGGCAGACGTCTTTAAATCTGAAACTAATGGGGCTTAACATGAGGAAGAAAGGGTACCAGAGACTTCGATGATCTAACCTCGTAGTCTTCCTTTTCCCAACGTAATGTGATCAAGAGTTAGCTACCGGTCCTCATAGCTCGTTTGATCAGTTTCTAGTCGCTATATATCTTTCCTGAGTGTTGGAGACCAGATTTGAATTGTATGCTCCACGAGAGGGCGTATCAGCGCGTTAATTAGCGTGAACACTATCTCCTTATTTCTACAGTAGTTTTAAATTTATGAGCTTTGATATAATTTTGAAAAGTTGGCAGAATGAATATATATATATACCATATGAGGAGGAGCACTGTAGTGACAACGTTGCGCCTAAAAAAACTATCTGCAGAACGTTCTCAATAAAGTGCTCCTCCTCATGTGGTGTCTATATTCATAATTTATGAGCTTTATTCTCTCTTTCACTGCACTGCCAGGAAAACTTTAGGTCACTGCTAATCGTATCACCTAAATATCTGTCCGTGCAAGTCAGTCACTTCCTGAGTCTTGCCCAATAGTGACTTGGGGTTTGCTTGGCCGATATGCATCACCTTGCCCTTTTCCAAGTTTTGTGGCATCTGCCATGTTTCAGACCATCTATCCAATCTGTTGATATTCACTCATAGCTTTTCAACCCGCTTTAGGGTCCTTTACATTCACTCCAAGCTTAATGTAATCGGCAAACTTGGAGATCACACTCAACAGACCAATATCGATTTAATTGCTATATATATATATATATACAGTATATGAGAGAGAGAGAGAGAGAGAGAGAGAGAGAGAGAGAGAGAGAGAGAGAGAGAGAGAGAGAGAGAGAGAGAGAGAGAGAGAGAGAGAGAGAGAGAGAGAGAGAGAGCATTGCAGAATGGATGAATATTGGACAAGGCGAGACAAAGGCGACGAACACTTTAATTAAAGACCGAGAGAAAGAGAGAGAGAGAGCGAGAGCGCGATAGAATATTTGCCGATGCAGAATCAACTATGCAATTAGGCCATGTTGGCGCATCTGACAGAGAGAGAGAAAGAGTTAAAAAATGCAGCGTGCTATTGTACAAATGTTGAAACGAGAACCAAAGAACTGCACAAATAGGTCATGGAGAGAGAGAGAGAGAGAGAGAGAGAGAGAGAGAGAGAGAGAGAGACTGTTGCACCAATTGCTCTGAGTGCATTATATACTGTGTAAGGTATAGATCGTCCAAGGATTATATGATTGAGATGATAGCTTTTGATTCCACCCTATCCTGTGTTGTTAAAGGTCTCTTTCTCTCTCTCTCTCTCTATATATATATATGTATATATATATATATATATGTTTCTAATCTCTCAGTAGGGATCGAACCGTCGACCATCAGGATGATAGCCGACGCTTTAATCAATTACACCACGGCACGGTAGACTGCCGTGGTGTAATGATTAAAGCGTCGGCTATCGTCCTGATGGTCGACGGTTCGATCCCCACTGAGAGATTAGAAACATTTAGTGTATTTGTGATATATTCTCAATATATATATATATATATATATATATATAGGGGAGGTGTGGTGGCATGGTCTTGCCACTGGACTGGTAATCCAATGGACCCGGGTTTGAATCCCAATATGTCAATGGGAAGATATTATTGGGATGGAATGTGTGCTGTACCTAGTATCAGTGCATTACCACAGCACACCGAAATGCCAAAAAAGTACCCTCATTGTTCCCTGATTAAAATAGCGTTGTATGAATATTCCCATATTCAAAAATATGCTACAGGGGGGCAATGCCTAGTGAGTTAATTGCTCAATAGGTGACGTTCTGAGAGTGAGGGTCCGAGTGTGGGGAATGAGACTGTGAAGCGCAGAGGCGGGGCGGCTTCAGAGATGGAGTTGCTTCGAGCCGTGAAGCTTCGCATGTCTCACTCCCTAGACTAGAGCAAGACCTCACGGGCCTCACCGTGTTCAGCGGTAGAGTGTAAAGGCTATCAGCCTATGCCCGAGAGGGAGTAGTTAGAATATAGAAAAAAAAAATATATATATATATTTATATATATTATACTGTATATATATATATATATATATATATACTGTATATAATCTCTATCTATATATCTATCTCTCTGTATAACTGTCTGTCTGTCTGTGTTACACATAATGTACATAGACATACAGACACACATACGCACACAAACATACTGACAGACAGACTAGCAAACATAGATAGGAATATTGACACACACACACACACACACACACACACAGACACACACACACACACACACACACCCACACACACACACACACACACACACACACACACACACACACACACAGACACATACAAAATAACCAACCCACTTCCATCTAGGAGAACTATACCCCCCCCCCCCCCTCCACACACACACACACACACACACACACACACACACACACACACACACACACACAGACACATACAAAATAACCAACCCACTTCCATCTAGGAGAACTATTCCCCCCCCCCCTCCACACACACACACACACACACACACACACACACACACACACACACACAGACACACACACACACACACACACACACACACACACACTTAAAGGGACAGTGGCTGTTTGTTTGGTCTATTAATTAATTTATTCATATATTATTTTAGTTTCCTCCCTAGACCTCCATCAAGCTTAGAAAAACACCCCCTAGACCCCCCTTCAAGATAGATTTGTAGGCTACATTTTTCGGTAGAAAAATATCCCGGCCAAAGGCCGATTCCTCCTAAAATTACAAGCTCGCTATCGCTCGCCAGAAAAAAATCGACACCTAAATGGCACGAAGGGTCCTAATATTGACAAAGAAATAGGGTGAAAGGTCATAACATCCCCAAACTAATGGAACCAACGTCCTAAAATCTCAAAACTAGTGGGGCTAAACATTAGGGAGAAGGGGGTCCAAAAAAACGGTCTGTCTGCCCTTAATAACCCTCCCACCCCTCCTACACAAAAGAACCTCCTTCCCCCTCTCTCATCCCCCACCCCCCACCCACAAGGTCAGGCTAATCTTGTGTACAGAGCAAGAAGTTATAATGTTAGCGGAGTAATAAAACCCTGGAGACCATTGAGTTAAGGGGAGATTTCCACTTGAGGGATTTTTTTCGGGAACCCTTTCTCCCTCATGTTTAGTGCCATTGCTTTTGATATTCTAAGACGTTCGCCCCATTAGTTAGGTGATTTTAAGAACCTTTGCCCAATTTATGTCAATTTTAAGACATTTCGTGCCATTTAGGTGTCGATTTTATCCTGGCGAGCGATAGCGAGCCTGTAATTTAAGAGGCACCGGCCTATGGCCGGGAAATTTACAAATTTATCTTGAAAGGGGGTGTAGGGGGTGTAATTTTAAGCTTGATGGAATTCTAGGGAACGAACTAAAAACCTCTCTTTAACATAATTCCCGGAAAGCTGATCATCAGGGCTAGAGGCGAGTCAATACTGCCCCAAAACCTTTATTGTGTTTTAGAAGGTCATATGGACGTAAGTTATGCTTATATATTCATATTTGTATTACTTTTTTAGTTTCCTCCTTAGAGCTCCATCAAACTTAAAAAAATCACCTCCTAGAGCCCCTTTCAAGATAAATTTATACATTTTTCGGTAGAAAGATATCCCGTCCGAACGCCGGTTCCTCTTAAAATTACAGGCTTGCTATCGCTTGCCAGGAATAAATCGACACCTAAATTGCACAAAAAGTCTTAATATTGACAACGAAATGAGGCAAAAGGTCTAAAAATCGCTAAACTAAGGAGTGAACGTCTTAACATTTGAAAACTAATGGGGCTGAACAGGAAGGAGAAGGGGAGTCATCAAAACTAACCCTCTCCCTTGAAGACCATTAAGTTAACCTATATTTCCCGGGAAGCCGATCAGGGCTAGAGAGAGGGGAGATAATGTTGTTGTTGTTGGCCTTCCGGGAAACACACCCACACAATGGTTTAGGCAGAGTCAACAATTCGCCGAAAACCTGTATTGTGTATTAGAGGGTCATTAATTGTGTATTAGAGGGTCATTAATTGTGTATTAGAGGGTCATTAATTGTGTATTAGAGGGTCATTAATTGTGTATTAGAGGGTCATTAATTGTGTATTAGAGGGTCATTAATTGTGTATTAGAGGGTCATTAATTGTGTATTAGAGGGTCATTAATTGTGTATTAGAGGGTCATTAATTGTGTATTAGAGGGTCATTAATTGTGTATTAGAGGGTCATTAATTTTCCACTCTCAAATATTGATGATAAAAGGAAATAGGTAATAGTGTCTGGTAATAAACTTTGGTCGACCGCTATTGAATCTCGAAGCGAGATTATTATTATTATTATTATTATTATTACGCAATATTTTTACAATGTATAACCAGAGTCAATATTTACAATGTATAACCAGAGTCAATATTTACAATGTATAACCAGAGTCAATATTTACAATGTATAACCAGAGTCAATATTTACAATGTATAACCAGAGTCAATATTTACAATGTATAACCAGAGTCAATATTTACAATGTATAACCAGAGTCAATATTTACAATGTATAACCAGAGTCAATATTTACAATGTATAACCAGAGTCAATATTTACAATGTATAACCAGAGTCAATATTTACAATGTATAACCAGAGTCAATATTTACAATGTATAACCAGAGTCAATATTTACAATGTATAACCAGAGTCAATATTTACAATGTATAACCAGAGTCAATATTTACAATGTATAACCAGAGTCAATATTTACAATGTATAACCAGAGTCAATATTTACAATGTATAACCAGAGTCAATATTTACAATGTATAACCAGAGTCAATATTTTCCCCATAAGAACTGATGTATAATTGTGTACTAGGAACATGAGTCATTAGCAAATGTACCTTCTGAATGATCAAGGAAGTCAACATTTCATTCCAACGATTTTATGCTACCCGAGAGGACCACAGAGATAGCAGAGTGGTTACCTATTATATACAGTATAATTCCTAGATATATATGTAATATATATATATATATATATATATATATAATATAAATATAATATATATATATATATAATATAAATATAATATATATATATATATAATATAAATATAATATAATAATAATATTAATATATAATATATATTAATAATTAAATATAAATAAATAGAGTATTAAGTGAAATGAAACAAATGATGGTATTATAGTAAAGAAGATTGATTTGGCACTCCTACTGCGCAAATTAAATTGTACTTGTCACACACTAAGAACACATATTCATCAATGCTGTCTGCAAACTATGAAATTTGTCTGTACTGTTCAGGGCTCTAAATTCTTCTTCACGGGAAGCTAAAGCCTGAGTCACAAAACGAACAAGGGAGTCATTTGTTCCGGTGTGAGGTGTCCGCTACGAGTTACTACCAAAATAATTGTAATTTTGAGTGATGACTGTCATATATTCTTGTTTTTCTTTGAGTAGAGAAGATTATTATTATTTTTTATATTTTTAGTATTTATTTGTATTTATTTTATTTCACATATATATATATATATATATATATATATATATATATATATATATATATATATATGTATATACAGTACATATAATATATTTTTTTTTTCTTATTTTTTTTTTTTTTTCATACACATTACACGTTTGTCACGAATCGCTAGGCTAAGTTGCCCGGTCTTGACATCTACCAATAATATTTTAACAGTGTGGGCTCGATCCGCTGACCTTTTGATTAGCAGCCGATGCTCTACTGACTAAGGAAAATATACTTGATAATGATAGCGCCTTAGAGCTTGATGCCTACCCTGCGCCTAGGTAGTTCAGTAGACGCCATGTAGCCTATGTGTACACGTTCTGTTCTGGAGCTAAATTTCCGTAATATTAAGTCTTTTTTTGGACACAATAATTGTATTACCTCAACCAAGATATGTACATGAAAACGGAGGGGGGGGGGGGGGGGGGTTATGCGCTCTCTCTCTCCATATATATATATATATATATATATATACAGTATATATATATATATATATATATATATATATATATATATATATATATATATATATATATATATATATATATATATATTATGTGTGTCTGTGTGTGTGTGTGTATGTGCACAAGATAATAATAAGAAGGCCCTATAGTGTACAGTATATTTCCTGGTTCCCACACCCCTTGGATCGTCTACATAGCACTCTACCTTGACGGTCATATTAAGGAGCTGGGGAAACACGTACTGCCATACACGATAATACACCATCAAGGACACGTACAGTCGGCCAAATAAGTCATGTCGCGGCACCAAGTATATTTCGATCAATAATTGGTATCAGCGCTATCTAAGCTTTAATTGGTATCAGCGCTATCTAAGCTTTAATTCATCGTTTCGAGTGAGATATTACTTATTTTGTTCTATGTGAGTGAGGGAGACAAAAGGCAGAACTGCCTGTATTGAGTGCCTCCACCAGAGTTGAAAGAGTGGCAGGGCTATCATCAAGGGACGTTCGAGCCAAAATGCCTAAATGGGGCTAAACACGAGGGAGAATCTCTTAATCTTATCTGGCACAGGTTGGGTCTCTCTGGAGCCACCCGGTTTTACGCCATTAGGGCGGGTGCCCAACCCCGAAAGGGGTTGAAATAGGGGAGCTATCCCCCTGCCAAAGGTGGCTTTCTAGGGCCTTTCCTAGCTGATGCTGAGAGAATTGGGTTCTAGTCATGTGGTGATGGGCTGGTCTATCAGAGTGAGAACTGAGCGATCTCTGCCATACCCATAGCTTACTCTGACTGTTCCTTTTACTTATACATTTTCTAGATCTCAAGTGACAGCGTCTCTTCTGTGGATTGACCTCCCAATCTACCAAGATTGGAAGCCAAAGCGTCACATTTTTCCTTTGCCCCTCAACTTTCTCTTCATAATTGCTGAGGGGCACAGGGTCCTGGGTGGGGCTTTGGTTTCCCGGGCGTTTCCGCACCCTCCTCAGCTCCCCGCCATGGAGTGGCTTCGGTCACCCAGGCTTTATTGTGGTCGACAGGGAGGATTCTTTGGGGGCGCTCGATTATGGCCTTTGCCTTGCTCGGGCCTTGGGGCTGTTCGGCCAGGCAGCTTGGGGAACAACAACAACAACAACGCCATTAGTTTAGAGGTTTTAAGACATTTCACTTCATTAGTTCGGCGATTATAAGAAACTTCACTCCATTCAGTTGTTGATTATTTCTGGGCGAGAGATAGCTAATCTGCAATTTAGGAGAAACTGGCCCTCGGCCGGGATATTTTTATACCGAAATATGTACATATTTAGCTTGAAGGTGGTCTGGGTGGCCTTTTCTTTTCTTTGTCTAGTTTTGTATGTATTTATTTTACATATACTGTATATATATATATTTTTTTTTTTACTTTGAAGAGGGTTTGGGAAGACGAGTTGCTTCGTCTAGGGAACAACCAACAAATATATTGCTGGAAAGTGGCAACATCAATCAAAACTCTCAATAATATAACTAAATATCATAATAACCCCCAAGACGTGGCACCAAATAGTGTTAAAATTTTATGCTGTGACGTAACCTATTATGTTATTGTTCTGATCTCATATTAATATATATTTTATTTTTATATAATTATTTATTTCTATATTTTATTGTAAATATTTGTTATTTACGTATATATATTTTTATTTATTTATTTATTTTTATTATTTCTATATTTTGTTTTTATAATAGTATTATGAAAACCCAGAGGTTGACATGTTGGTTGAAGGGGAGGGTGTATCGACCACCACACAGATTTATTATACATGGACCTTTATTACACAGCGGCCTTTGTTATTTATTATAAAGCAGTCTTTATTATACAGGGGCCTATATTACTTATTCAGCTCTCTGGCCTAGCTCAAACACTCGGGGGAACGGGTTGGATTGAGAGGGGGTATATGTGTGTGTGAGTAATAAATAATAACACTAATATATGATAACCAGTTTATTGATAATTGCAGTAGTTGGCTGAACATGTACAGCGTAACAGTTTGTAGCTTATCTATAACTTATATTAAATTATAATAAGGACGAAAGCATGAGGTTGAATTTCATTTGTTTATGTGAATGAAGGAGAAAAAAGGCAGGTTGCTTGAAATGAGTGCCTCCCCAAAAGCTAACAAAATACCAGAGAGACAAACTCAACGGACGTTGCAATGGATGAAGGAAAAATTGACTGAGGGAGAGAGTTCCAGAGTTCATTTGTTGAGTAGAAGAAAGACTGAGAAAATTAGCTAAATCTTGGATTGGAGAGATGGACAGAATAGGAGTGGGATTGTGTTGAAAGACGGGTGCTTCGCACTCGCCGCAAGGGAAGGGATATGCACTGAGAGAGCTCTGAAGAATATTGATTGTTGCAATATCTATAGAAGAGTGAAAGAGATGCAACATTGCGTCGTGTAGAAAGAGATTGTAGAGAACTAGTAAGAGAAAGTGAGTTGATGAGGCGAAATGCTTACGACTCTACTCTTTCGAGAAGTGTGGTATTGGTGGAACCTCCCCACACATGCGTACAATATTCGATACATAGGCGCGCACTGTACCCCTGTACAGAGCAAGAAGCTGTGCAGGTAGTATTTTGTAGTAGTCTAGCTGATTAGGTATTGTTTGCAAGATTTGTTGAGGTACTGTATTGTAGAATATTGGTGTTTACATGAGCGCGTTTTCTGGCAATTTTTATGAGCAAGCTTTATTACATATTTATTGATTTTTTATTTGCGTATACATTTCTCTTTATCCTGTATTATTTTGAGGCTTATTTACTCGTACGTTAGGAACGGAAAGTAGACTGAAGGTAGATTTTGATATGTGTCTTGATATTGACAAAGACATGGGTCGCACAGTCTTAAAATCGCCAAACTAATGGGCCGAACGTCATAAAATATGAAAACTAATGGGGCTAAGCATGAGGGAGAAAGAGGTCTAGAAGAACGACCTATCTCCCCTTAATGGTCCTTCTTGTACTTTTAGAGGTCAAAAGATGTGACCTATGACCTGTGACCTATTGTTGGGCCGGGAGAGTTCTGGAAGTAAGAACGGCACATGTTAAATGCCAATAGTACTTTGCAATGGTCAAAATAATAGTTTTAAGTGGATATATATATATATATATATATATATATATATATATATATATATATACTGTATATATATATATATATATATATATATATATATATATATATACCCACTATATTTAGTTTCCTCTTTAGAATCTACGTCTATCAAGCTATAAAAAACACCCTCTACTGTAGACTACCCCTTCGAAATAGTTTGTACATTTTTCGGTAGAAGAATTCCCCGGCCAAAGGCTTGTTCCTACTAAATTATAGGCTCACTATCGCTAGAACGAAAGTTCTTAATATTGACCAATAAATGGTGGCAAAGATTTGAAATTTGCCAAGGTAATGGGGCGAACGTCTTAAGGTCTCAAAAATAATGGGGATAAACATGAGGGAGAAGGAGGTCCAGAAGAAACCAATATATCCCCTAAAATTGTGGAAAGCGAGAACATGGAAAAATGAAAGCCAGAATTGGACTATTAGCAATGTACAGTTGCCCAAATAAGTTCTGTTCCTCTCCATGATATTATCCACGGAAATATAATGCGAATGATGCAAGTACGAGTGTAGTTGCTTGCGCAGTGGTTAACTCATCTGATTAGTGCACCAATATATATATAAGAAGCCACATTCGAAATTAATTCATACTAATTTACTATCATACACAAGATTACGAAGAGGAACAGAATTTATGTGGGTAACTGTACAATTATTCACCGTGAACGAGATATGTAGGTTTCATGAAGGATTCAGCCGAACTAAAGGTTAATTAAGTCCCGATACAACCTTTATGTTGCCCCCCCCCCCCCCCAACAAACAAATGTGGAAAGCGAGAACATGGACAAATAACAGCCACAAGGGGGCTAGTATAGTTCTTCTGTTCAATATACTGTATATGAACGATAACTATATGATTCGGCGAGAACATGATCAAAGTATTTAATATGTTGACTGTGAATCACTAATTAAGGGGAGATGGGCCGTTTTCTGGTCCCCTTTCTTCATAATGCTTATCAATTAGTTTTGAGATTTTAAGAAGTTTGTCCTATTAGTTTGTCGATTTTAAAACCTTTCGCCCCACTTCTATGTCAATATTAAGATCTTTCGTGCCCTTTAGGTGTCGATATTTTTCCTGGCGAGCAAGCCTGTAATTCGGCCGTGACATTTTTCTACCGAAAAATTTACAAATTAATCTCGTAGGGGTATCTAACTGATGTTTTTTAAAGTTTTATGGAGGTCTAGGGAGGAAACTAAAATAAATAAATGAAGATATATATAAATAGACCCCCCAAAATAACCACTGTCCCCTTAAATCCCAATAAAACCTTTCAATGGCCAAACATAAAATAAAAAGAAAGTAGAAAATGGACCTATAAAAGCCAAAAGAGGGCTAGTAGCTCTGTACGATATTATATGAATGATTAATATAGGATTCAGCGAGGACATAGGCGAAGGATAATATTCAAGGACACTAGTGCGACGTTATGAGAAACAATTTAATAGTGCAAATAGGCATCAACAGATTCGCCATATTTTTCTCCATATTGTCCGCATGGAGGATTTTCGTTATCAACAAATTGAAAAATACCCACTTAACAGACATATACACCAAAAATCTAAGTCAAAGCGGGGGTGTGGGGGTGGCAGCCCCCACTTGCAACTCAATCCCACCCCTACTCTGTGAAACTCTCCAACCCAAGAGTGAAACGTTACTCTCAAACTTTCTTCTACTCAACAGCTGAGCTCTGGAACTCTCTCCCAGAATCAGTCTTTCCCGCTTCCTATGACTTAAATTGCTTCAAACTCCGTGTGTCCAGACATTTTGGCTCGAACGTCCCTTGATTTTGGCCCTGTCACTCTTTCAACTATGGGGGAGGCACTCGCTATAGGCAATTATGCCTTTTGCCTCCCTCAATCACATAGAAAAAAAACAAAACAAAAAAACTATAATACTAGGATAGGTTAGGTACGGTTGTTAAGTTAGGCTAATGGCCTTTCAAAGGGGTATAGGCTAGTAAACACTAGGATAGCCTATACCCGGTCAGAGGTAAGAAGAAGAAGAAGAAGAAGAAGAAGAGTCCTGCAGTAGTCTCCTTGAATGCTACCAGGCGAAGTATTGATTTTGACTGTGCAGCACAAACTAATTCCAATAACACCTTCCAATGGCCAAACTGAAAAAATATATACTTGGTGCCGAGACATCACTTATTAGGCCGACTGTACGATATGTGTGACCAAGAAATATAGGTTACATCAATGATTTAGCCGAACTATAGATTTTGATTGTTCGAATTACATCCCAATAAAACCTTTCAATGGCCAAACATAAAAGAAATCCGTGGAAAGCCAGAAAATGGAGAAATACAAGCCAAAGGGGGCACTATAGTATTCTGGTGTACAATATTGGTGAACATGAAGTACAGGACAGGCGGGTATGGATTTTAAGGGGAGGCAGACCGTTTTTCTGTACCCCCTTCTCCCTCGTGTTAAGCCCCATTTGTTTTTAGATTTTATGACGTTCGGCCCATTAGTTTGGCGATTTTAACACCTTTCGCCCCATTTCGTTGTCAATTTTAAGACCTTTCGTATCATTTAGTTATCGATTTTTTCCTGGCGAGCAATAACGAGCCTGAAATTTTAAGAGAAACCGGCCTTATCAAATTTACAAATTTATCTTGAAGGGAGGTCTATTTTTTGTTTGTTTTAAGCTTGATTGAGGACTAGTGAGGAAACTAAGAAATAAAGGAATAAATAAATTAATAGACCAAAAAAAAAAAAAAACGGTCTGTCTCCCCTTAACCCGTACAGTACCATATTCTGGAAACTATTAGACGATATAATTCAGCTTAGGAAGGAAGTCCAGGGAAGTTAGGAAGGAAGTCATTACAAGGCTACAGACTATCTCAACGAATCCTTTAAGCCACCATATGTCCTTCCTAAGCTTCGTAACATCGTCTAAATGTGTTTTGTTTTTTGTTTTTTTTATAAAAGAGACAATGAACGGAGGAAGGAAAAACACAGATAAAACAAAAAGGTCCATGTGCCTAAAGGCATTCTCCATTCATAAAATGTTTGTAACAACTGGACTTAAACTTTTGTAGATTGTAAGTTTGTGGAAAGCAACTCGAGGGAAGTGAATTCCAAAGAGTAGTAGTTCTAGAGATAAATGAATTTTGATAAGCAGAAGTTCTGCATTGTGGAGGAGAAAGTGTAAATTCATGGGCGCTCTCAGCTGCCCTAGTTCTACGGGGAAAGATGTGGAGAGGCGGCACAATTGAAGCAAGTTCCTCGGAACAATTGCTGTGAAAATATCTGTAGAATAATGCAAGGGATGCAACGTTTCTTCGTATGGATAATGTAGGAAGGTCCTGTGTGATTGCAGGGTTATTGATTAATCTAATAGCTTTATTTTGAATTTTGTCCAACTGCCTCAATGCAACCACTCCACTTCCACTCCACAGAGGTGAGCAGAAATCTATCTGAGAACGCACATGACTTTTATATATTACGGCCAACTGCTCGTCAGTGAAGAATTCTCGAACTCTGTACATAACAGGAGTCCCAGTTTTTTAGAGGCATTCTTAGCAATGCTTCTAACATAATGTGTCCAGCTCAAGTTAGTAGTTAATGTTACACCAAGAATGTCAATACTAGGGGAAGTGGGAATATTTACATCATTAAAAAATATATGAGAGTCAGTGAGATTCTGTCGGTTAGAAAATTGAATTTACTTGGTTTTCTGTGCATTAAAGGAAACTAGATTTTTTGTCCCCATCCATTAATTCTAGAAAGGTCCTGGTTCAGAGAAATTGCAGTGTTTATTTTTGAATTTATAAGATCGGGTTGGGTGAAAGAATTGGTAAATGTGAAGGAACTGTGGAGTGTTGAGTCATCTGCGTAGGAATGTATTGGATTATGAGTGGTAGATATGAGATCATTGATATGAATGAGGAACAGAATTGGGGCCAAAACTGATCCCTGGGGAACACCAGCATTTATTGAGTGAAATTGAGAATAAAGGCCATCTACCATTACACATATTTTTCTGTTATGAAGATAAGAAGAAATTAGTGGAACTAATGATGCACGGCCGTAGTGTGACATCTTCGACAATAAGGATTGATGCCAGACTCTATCAAATGCCTTTGATATATCCAGTGCTATTGTATGTGTTTCACCATGTTGGTCTGTAGCTTGGTTGATTTGATGCGTAAGAAGGCAAAGAATGTCTGCAGTTGATCGACATCGTCTAAAACCATATTGCCTATCACTGATTAATTTATTATTCTCAAGATGCTTAATTATGTGATTATTTAATATAATTTCAAAGACTTTACCAAGAGTGGAAGTTATAGCTATTGGGTCTGTAGTTTGATGGATCTGAAGAGGCACCTTTGTTAGGAACTGGATGGATGTTTGCTTCTTTCCAGGGTACTGGGAAGCATGAGGTACGAGTACACAGACGGAAACATTTTGCCAATACAGGAGCGAGCACCAAGGAGCAATTCCTAAGTACTATTGGAGGAATTTCATCTGGACCAGGAGCCTTATCTACTGAGAGATTCTGCAAAAAAGCTAAAATCAAATAAAGAAGACGTCGCCGGTACGGAAGGGGTTAACTGGGCGGGTGCCCAACTCCGAAAGGAGTTGAAATAGGGGAGGTATCCCTCCGCCAAAGGCGGCTTTCTAGGGCCTTTCCTAGCTGATGCCGAGAGGATTGGGTTCTAGTCATGTGGTGATGGGCTGGTCTATCAGAGTGAGAGCTGAGTGATCTCTGCCATACCCATAGCTTACTCTGACTGTTCCTCTTACTTATATATCTTCTAGATCTCAAGTGACGGCGTCTTTTCCGTGGATCGACCTCCCTACTGCCAACCTAAAAGTTGGCAGATTGGGAGCCAAAGCGTCACATTTTCCCCTTGCCCCTCAACTTTCCCTTCATAATTGCTGAGGGGAACAGGGCCTTGGGTGGGCTTTGGTTTCCCGGGCGTTTCCGCGCCCTCCTCAGCTCCCTGCCTTAGAGTGGCTTCGGTCACCCGGGCTTTGTTAGTGGTAAGCAGGGAGGGTTTTGTGGGGGCGCTCTATGGCCTTGGCCTTGCTCGGGACCTTGGGGCTGTTCGGCCAGGCAGCCTGGGGAACAACAACAACAACAACAACAACTGTACACTATAGGACATGAATCACCTGGTCTTATGTTTTCGAAGCTATCCCGAACTTAATCAAATCCTCTATTTATCGGCGACGTCTTTGTAATGTAATGTTAGCTATATTTAGACGATATTGTACAGTTTAAGAAGGATCTGTGGGAGTAAAAAGGGTTAAGTGAGAAAGCTCGAAGCCTGTTCATTGTTGGAGACCCTTTTTAATCTGAATACAATCGTCTAATAGTAGCTAAGATAAAGTTAAAAGGACGTCACCGGTACGGAAGGGGTTAATTTTTTACCTGATATATACATGTCGGTGGTTCGTTTCGCTGTTCGAGGGTTTATATTGGGTCAGGATTTATGTCTAAGAGTGTACAGTGTAATGGATTAGAGTGTTTAAACCTTTCACGCTCATATGACGCAGAGATTGCCAGATTAGCAATAAGAAATAGAGTTCTCTCACTCTTATAATTGCCTCACCAAAATTAGTTTTCTGCCCACAGCTAAATCAAAGACAACTGCAGAGGTTGAAGTAACTAAACTAACGGTTTTTCAATACCCCTGATGGTAACAAAGGCTTTAAAGTATCCCTAATAGGCTCAAAATCGCGTCATATGTCGGAGAGGGTTAAGGTGAGGCTGATGAACTGTTGAGGTTAAGGGGAGATGGGTCGTTTTTCTTGGTCCCCTTTCTCCCTCGTGTTAAGTCCCAATTGTGTTGAGATTATAAGAAGTTCGGCCCATTAGTTTGGCGATTTTAACACCTTTTGTCCCATTTCATTGTCAATTTTAAGACCTTTCGTGCCATTTAGGTGTCGATTATTTTTGGGAGAGCGATAGCGAGCCTGAAATTTTAAGAGGAACCGGCCTTCGGCCGGGAAATTTTTCTGCCAACAAATGTACAAATTTATCTTGAAGAGGGGTCTAGGGGATGTTTTTCTAAGCTTGATGGAGGTCAAGAGAGAAAACTAAGAAATAAAGGAATAAATTAATGAATTAATAGACAAAAAAATAAACAAAACAAACGGTTCGTCTCCAATTAAGATCTGTATGTAGTTTCTCAGGTTCGAATTCCGGGTCGAACACATGCTTTGATTAACTTCATTGGGAGGTGTTTGGTGTTGGGAGTGAATTGTATTAATTAGATTATCCCTATAATGGAGGGAGAGTAAGAAACTGTTCTGGAAAGAAGTCAAGAAAGTTAGGGAAGGTAGCAAGGGAAACAGTAAGGGTGTGAAAGATAAGAATGGGAGAATGCTAGCCGAGAAGCAAGAGAGAGTCGAAAGATGGAGGGAGTACTTCAGTGAGTTGCTAAATGAAAGGAATGAAGAGCCAGCAAACATAGCTGGATATGGTATGGGAGGGAGAAGAAGAGAAGTAGTGGAGGAGGAGGTGGGGATCAGGAGGTCAGAAGTGTGGGAAGCCATGAAAAGAGTGAAGTTGGGGAAAGCACCAGGAACAGATGAAGTGTGTGGGGAAATGTTGAGGTATGGTGGTGAGATAGTGATAGAATGGGTATGGAAAATGTGCAAACTAGCATGGGAGAAGGGGAGTGCACCCGATGACTGGAAGACTGGCATAATAGTCCCCCTATATAAGGGCAAAGGGGAAAGAGGAGTGTGTGGTAACCACTGAGGAATATGTCTTCTAAGCGTAGTAGGGAAGGTATACAGTAGGGTAGTGATTGAGAGAGTGAGAGTGAGAATGGAGAAATGGATAGGCGACGAGCAGGGAGGTTTTAGGAAGGGAAGAGGATGTGTAGATCAGATTTTTACCCTGAATTGTGTTGTGGAGAAGTATCTGGAGAAGAAACAAAAGGTGTATGTTGCCTTTATGGACTTGGAGAAGGCCTATGACAGAGTGGATAGAGAAGGTTTGTGGAAAGTACTTAGAATATACGGAGTAGAGGGCAAGTTGCTGAAAGCAGTGAAGAGCATGTATGAGGGTGCAAAGGCGGCAGTACGTGTGGAGAGTGAGCAGAGCGAGTTCTTTGACCTGAATGTTGGTTTGAAACAGGGGTGTGTGATGTCCCCGTGGTTGTTTACTGTATATATGGATGGAGTCATGAAAGAAATACTATCAAGAGCAGTGGATGTTGGTGTATCGCTGAAAAGGGAGGGAATTGAGTGGAAGCTACCTATACTGCTGTTTGCGGATGATACAGTTCTGATGAGTGATAATGAATGGGAGTTGCAGGGTCTGGTAAATGAGTTTGGAACAGTGTGCGAAAAACGGAGAAAAAAAAATTTGAAGGTAAATACGGGGAAGAGCAAGGTTATGGTCTTCGAAAGGGGTGAAGTCACAGAGTGTGAGGTGAAGCTGAACGGTCAGGCTATGGAGATCGTCCACTCTTTTAAGTATCTGGGCAGTGTGTTGAGTAAAGATGGGACTATGGATGAAGAGGTGCGGGAGAGGGTACAACAGGGGAAGAGGGTTGTAGGAACGCTAAAAGCAGTAACAAGAAATAGGGTGGTCAGTATGGAAGTGAAGAAGTCCTTGCATGACAGTGTGGTAATCCCGACACTGACTTACGGAAGCGAAGCATGGACGTTGGTTGAGAGACTCAGACCAAGAGTGAGAGCAGTGGAAATGAATTACTTAAGGAGTGCGTGCGGAGTTACATGGAGGAATAGACAGACTAATGAGGAAGTAAGAAGGAGGTGTGGTGTGGAGGTAGATGTGCTGGAAAGTGTGAAAAGGAACAACTTGAGATGGTTCGGCCATATGGAACGTATGGAAAGCGAGAGAATGACTAAGAGGGTGTACGAGAGCGAGGTGGAGGGACAGGGGGAGAGGTAGACCGAATATGAGGTGGAAGGATGGAGTGAGGAACTACATGAACGAAGGCGGTGCTGGTTGGGGGGAGGGGCGTCGACTGACTGGGGACAGAGGTGCATGGGAGCGGTTCGTTCGTGGCCACCCCTTCGGGGATCACGGCGTCAGGCAATAGATAGATAGATAGATCCCTATAATACCTTTCAGTGCTCAAACATGCAAGAACTCCTTGGAAAAGTAGAACATAAACAAATCAAATCCAAAACAAGGCTATCTATGCAATAAAAATGAAATATGGATACAAGTTTCATCAATTTGTCTGCCAGATATTGAATAGAGTAGGTAAGTGTAGGAACATGTTTGTATTTCTCACTCGACAGGGGAAAATAATTTTGATACCAAATATTGATCAAAATGTACTTGTTGCCCAGACATCACTTATTTGGCCGACTTTACTACGCAAATTAAATCCCAATAAAACCTTTCAACGACCAAACCAACGAAATCCGTGGAAAGCCAGAAAATGAACAAATAAAAGCAGGAAGGGGTCGAGCAGTATATACTGTGCAATATGTATATATATACTGTATATATATATATATATATATATATATATATATATATATATATATATACTGTATATATATATATATACTGTATATATATATATATATATATATATATATATATATATATATATATATATACTGTATATATATATATATATATATACAGGGTGTTTCATAAATACCTTTCATAAATTTCAGAATGAATAGGCCTAGCGATAAAAAATATACTTTACTATGTGACGGTTTTGGAAATTTCTCATATTTACCGGGATATTACACATTTTAGTTTAAATAGGAAAGTCTAGGGGATGAAAATGATCAGTAGATTACCATCACCTCAATTACTTTATTTTGTCATAAATGTTTGAACATCAATGTATTTTACAGTATTTACAATAGTTGCTCGAAGTTTCTCCCACCCTCGTTGCTACAGGCTTGGGCTCGGCGCATAAGAGACTGTCGCACTCTTTCAAATATCCCTGGTGTGTTTTTACTTCTCTGCATGCCTCTTGAACTCGTTGCCACAGTTGCTGACGGGTGTTGATTTGTGTAGCATACACCCTGTTCTTCAAGTGACAAAATAAAGTAGTTGAGGTGATGGTAATCTACTGATTGTGTTCATCCCCTAGACTTTCCTATTTAAACTAAAATGTGTAATATCCCGGTAAATATGAGAAATTTCCAAAACCGTCACATAGTAAAGTATATTTATTATTGCTAGGTCTATTCATTCTGAAATTTATGAAAGGTATTTATGAAACACCCTGTATATATATATATATATATATACTGTGTATATATATATATATATATATATATATATATATATATATACTGTGTATATATATATATATATATATATATATATATAGTGTATATATATATCATATACTGTATATATATATATATATATATATATATATATATAGTGTATATATATATTATATATAGTGTATATATATATTATATACAGTATATATATATATATATATATATATATATATATATATATACTGTATATAGTGTATATATATAGTATATACAGTATATATATATATATATATATATATATATATATAGTGTATATATATATTATATACAGTATATATATATATATATATATATATATAGTGTATATATATATTATATATAGTGTATATATATATTATATACAGTATATATATATATATATATATATATATATATAGTGTATATATATATTATATATACTGTATATATATTATATACAGTATATATATATATATATATATAGATATTATATATATATACAGTATATATATATATATATATATATATATAGTGTATATATATATATATACAGTTATATATATATATATATATATATATATATATATATAGTGTATATATATATTATATACAGTATATATATATATATATATGATTCAGCAAGGTCATAGGAGAAATATTTATCTTGATTCTGCAACTGATATTAAATCCCAATAACAACATACAATAGGCCTACCCCCTGCACCTCCACCCCCACCCCCAACAAATATATAATAACTACATAAATACACATATGTGGAAAGAGAGATAATGGACAAGTGAAAGCCAAAATTGAGGTAGTAGTGTATGTGAACGATAACAGGATTTATCAAGGATTTACCCAAGCTATGGATTTATATTGTGTAGAGCAAATTAAATCCCCAATAAAGCCTTTCAATAGTCATATATACAAAAAATCCGTGGAAAGCCAGAAAAGTTAATAATCAAATAAAAGGTAGAAGGGGCCTAGCAGTACTGTACAATATACAGTATATGCATGTATAAGGTAGAAGGGGCCTAGCAGTACTGTACAATATACAGTATATGCATGTATAAGTTGAAAAATAGGAAGTACAGTAGAAGATAAAAGTACTTCATATTTCTCAACTTATTCTTCGTCTATCCAAAACTCTCTCTTCTCCTACTTTTCTATAGCCATCATCATCATGTATGTACATTATATACTCAGTCACATACCCCATTGCTGGATGTGGCCGACACGAGACAGAGTCCGAACTTAAAATAACATTTAAAGTTCCTATTCTCAGGGTTTGGGACCACTTTTGCGTTTCCTCGCCCATTTCTGTGTCTGGTTGAGTGGGAGAATTATACAATATATATATACAACGATGAAAATAGGACTCAGCAAGGTAATAGGCAAGATATTGAATTTGACTGTGCAACACATTAAATTTCAATAATATCATACGCACCCCACCCCCCTCGCCTATAAAAAAATAAAATACAAAAATAAATTGGCGAGCAATAAAATGGAACAGTCAAAGCCCAAATAGAACTAGTAGTGCACAACAATATGTGAACGATATCAGGTTTCATCAAGGATTTACCAACACGACTGTATAGCACAAAATTAATGGATTCCCTCCAAAAAAACGTTCAAAGGTTAAAATAATATACAATAACTCTGAGGAAAACAGACAATTGTAAGTATATAAGCCAAAAGGGGACTACACCCTGTTCCAAATAGGAAGGCCTTTTAATGAACATGCGTCCTTCTTAAGCTGAATAAAGTCGTTCAATTGTAGCCAGAATGTAGTTCAAAAGACGTCCCCGTTACTGAATGGGTTAAGGGGATAGTGGCTATTGTTTGGGTCTATTAATTTATATCTTCATAAATAAAGGTCAATGTTTGTCAGTTACCCGACCTTTGTTACTAAACTCCTCCCACAGTTTTGGTGCCAGGTGGGAGTGTGGGGCACCGTTGGAAAGCCCAGGCTTTGGAGATGGTTTTAGGGGAGTTTAGTGGAAATCAGAGACACTTTAGTTTAATCAAATTTTCGGCAGAACTAATGTAGTATACGGGAGCGAAAAAAAAATGCGAAAAAAATGGCCGTTTGGGGCAGAAGGAGGCCTCCGATCGAAAAGGTGTATGGAACGAAAGTTGTTCGCAGCCCCCATTTGGGGGTACGGATGAGGTCAGATCCTAAATCGGAGGTCATTTAGCGGCCGAAATCAAGGTCGCCGTTTAATGAGGCACAGGGAGGTCGAGGCCGGTGATTATGGTAGTAGTAGTATTGTGATGATTGTGGTAGTAGTGATTGATGATGGTGATTATGGTAGTAGTAGTGATGGTAGTAGTGATGGTGATTATGGTGATTACCCGGGCAACGCCGGGTACCCCTGCTAGTATACATATTATATTTGTTGCTTTCCTCGTTAGACCTCCATCACGCTTAAAAAAGCACCCACTAGACCCCCTTTCAAGATAAATTTGTACTCTTTTGGTAGACAAATGTCCCGACCAAAGGCCGGTGCCTTACAAGCTCGCTATCGTTAACCAGGATAAAATCGACACCTAAATGCACTTGACAACGAAATGGGGTGAAAGGTGTTAAAATCGTCAAACGAATTGGCTGAACGTCTTGCAGTCTCAAAACCAATGGGGCTAAACACGAGGGAGAAGGGGGCCACACAAACAAACGAGCCCATCCCCCCATAAATCCCAATAGACCCTTTCAGTGGCCAGACATACACAAACACTCTGAAAAGCCAGAAAAGGGACCAATACAATCCAAAAGGGGGCCTCCCAGTTCTGTACACTCGGATACCATAGTCTCCAGCCCACTCCTAAGAATTCGTGGACCCCCTATGTTTTCCTTTATGCAATTATTACTGTCTGGATTGATTTTTGGATAGAACTGTCTTTTATTTTGGTGATGGGCTGGTCTATCTGGTGATGGGCTGGTCTATCAGAGTGAGAACTGAGCGATCTCTGCCATACCCATAGCTTACTCTGACTGTTCCTTTTACTTATATATTTTCTAGATCTCAAGTGACGGCGTCTCTTCCGTGGATTGACCTCCCAATCTAATAAGATTGGAAGCCAAAGCGTCACATTTTTCCTTTACCCCTCAACTTTCTCTTCGTAATTGCTGAGGGGCACAGGGCCCTGGGTGGGGCTTTGGTTTACCGGGCGTTTCCGCACCCGCCTCCGCTCCCCGCCATGGAGTGGCTTCGGTCACCCAGGCTTTATTGTGGTCGGCAGGGAGGGTTCCGTGGGGGCGCTCAGTTATGGCCTTTGCCTTACTCGGGGCCTTGGGGCTGTTCGGCCAGGCAGCTTGGGGAACAACAACAACAACAACAACAACAACAACTGTCTTTTCAATAAATAGTATATATAGTTTTGCAATTGATGTCTATACAAATATATTCATAAATTGGTTTCCAGAGATATACTTCCATAGTTAGAAATGGGTGAAGTCCACGAATATTTATGAGTGAGCTAGAGACTATGGTGTCCGAGTGTACCATCAAATACAATAGTTAGTCCCCCAACCTGCCACTGTGTGAATCTGAATCACCTGGGGGGGTCGAACAACGAAGCTTTTAGGGGGGGGGGGGGGCCGTTTTGTTTGTTTTATCTTTCTCTCTTTCCCTAGCTGTTATCCATTCGGCCCCATTCAGCCATCTTTTTAAAAGACGTTTATCCCCATCCAGGTGTCGATTTCTTCCTGGCAAGCGATAGCGAGCCAGCATTGTATGGAGAAATCCGGCTTCACCAGAGACATTTTTCCATCGAAAAATTTACAAATTTAGCTTGCTATTAAAACAAAACATATATATATGCTGGCTCGCTACCGCTCGCCAGGAAAATATTGACACCTGGATAGGGGTAAACATCTTAAAACAGTAGGCTGAATGGGGCCAAATGGATAAAAGCCAAAGAGAGAGGGAGAGAAAGAGAAAAACCGCGAGGTGGGCTCCCTTAATGGGTGTAAATGGCACTTGTTTTGTCGACCCCCAGGTGTTTCGGATTCATTCAGTGGCTGGTTGAGGGAGCGAACTTTTGTCGTTGATAGTGAACCACAATATTTATCCCAATAAACCCTTACAATGACATCGACAAAAAATAGAATAATTTCATATTTTTTCACAAACCCACCAATTAACTTACAAATATACCTAACTAATGCCATCAATGAAACTAATTAATATATGTGGTACTCCAAGGACTCGAACCTAGGATACACACACACATAATAATAATAATAATGATAATAATAATAATAATAATCTGTGGAAAGCTAGACAAGGGATCAATAGCATCCGCCAGGGGACTCTTAGTTTAGGTGAAAGAATGTAGGTTTCATCGATAATGTATCCAACTGTACAACACAAATTATATTCCAATAATACCTTACAACGAACCGTCAATACAAAATCTGCTTAACCCTTTGAGTACCAGCGACGTGCGTAATATTTTATTCTAGCTGTATTTAGACGATATGTTGTAGCTTAGGAAGGATCTGCGGTAGGTAAAAGGGTCGGACGAGATAGTTTGAAGCCTTATTATTGCTAGTGGTCCTTCGTAAGCTGAATAAAATCGTCTAATAGTTGCCAGAATATAATGAAAAGGACGTCCCTGGTACTGACGTATGGGTTAAAGCGAGATAAAGCACTATAGTCCGTTCATGCTAGGATGGGCAGAAATCCTAATCTCTCATAACTCGAAAAGGACTAAAGTAATCGAGGTAATATTTCTACCAAATAGGAAGACTTGGTCAGATAATATGTGTATAAATTGACAGCTCATTTGCTCAAGCCCTGTTGTAGTTAAAGAGGTAAGAGGTTGTGATTTCTGGCCAACCTAGAATGATCGGTCTATAGTAGAATTCATGAAGGTGTTAATCGAACTGTATAAGTGACTGTACTACGCAGATTAAATCCCAAGAAAAAAACTTTATAAGGCCAAACCCAGAAAATCCCCAGAAAATGAACAAATAAAAGCCAGAAGGGGAAGAGCAGCACTGTGCAATATACAGTATATGAACGATACATATAGGATATAGTAAGGTCATAGGGGAAATAATATCTTAACCTGTGCAAGACATACATAGGGCCAATAATACTTTACAATGCCCCCTCCCCCAACAAAAAAGAAAACAAAAATATATACAGTATATACAGTATATAGTATATATATATATATATATATACAGTATATATATATATATATATATATATATATATATATATATACATATATATATATATATATATATATATATATATATATATACTGTATATAATTTATATAATATGAATGCAAAATAAATAAATTTATAAATACGTATATAATTAATAGATATGCAATAATAATAATAATAATAATGAATCAAAACAAAATATATAGATGGAAAGGTAGTGAAGGGAGAAATGCAATCCGCAAGGGGAGTAATATTATACAGTGGTGAACGAATATAGATTTATTCAAGGATTTTACCAAACAAATGATATCGACCGTACAGCACAAATGATATCGACCGTACAACACAAATGATATCGACCGTACAACACAAATTATATCCCAATACATATCTTACAAGTCTTACATACCAATAAAGACCAATAAAGTCTTACATACAAAATATCTGTAGAAAGCGAGAACATGGCCAAATTCAAGCCAAAAGGGGACTAGTAGTTCTGGAAAATATAATTGTGACCAACCAAATGTATACTGTAGGGTCAGTGATGGGTATAGTCGAAGTATTGAACATGACTCAACGGTGGTGCTAATAAGTCGTGTCTCAGCTGGCATTACGTTTGGCTCGCTCTGTGCTGTATTAATGTCTGTCAGATGTTGAATAAGGGGGGTAAGTGTAGGAACATGTTGGTATATTGCACTAAAAAAAGAAATCGTGTGTAAATATTCGCTGATACCAATTATTTATCAAAACTTAATTGGTGCCGAGACATCACTTATTAGGCCGATTGTACATCACAATTTAACTTCTAATAATTTCCTACAATGGTAAAGAAAAGAAAATTTAGATAATATTAAGATAATAATAATTATGATGATACTACTAATGATAACCATACAAATCTGTGGGAAGCTAGAGAAAAAGGTAATGCAATCCGAAATGGGAGTATTAGTAAATGAAACGAATATAGGTTTCATCAAGTATGTAGAGGAACTTATCATTTTGACTGTACAGCACAAATTTAATCTAAAAATAATCTTCCAATGGTCAACAGAAGAAAAACGTGGAAAGTGAGGCGAAGTAAATATGGGCATTAGGCTAAATATGAACGAATAAACATTTAATCAAATGTATTCCTTTGACTGTGCAACACAAATTAAATCGTAATAATACCTTACAATGGAAAGAATACATCTGTTTAAAGTTATACAATTGAAACGTATAATCTAATAAGAACATTCGTATCATAGATGTAAAAATACAGGTTTTATCAACGACTTAACCTAGCTGTTGAATTTGACTTTATAACACAAAATATATCCCAATAATTCTTTACAATGGCAAACACAATACAATAAAATAAAAGAAACAAAAATCTGTGGAAAGCGAGTAAAATGGAAAAGTCAGAGCCGAAAGGGGGCCTGGTAGTGTATGTGAACGAGAAATACAGGAATTACAAGAGAACAGTGCTGGCGGAAGGTGGGGGAGAGTGGGCTGTATTTTGTGCTGGGGGGAAAGAGCTACAAGGAGTTACAAGGAATAGTTAGTGTGTCGAAGGACTTGCGGTTCAATCCGGGGTGATAATTGAAGTGGAAAGAGAGAGATTGTGGAGAGCACTACACTCCTTGCAGCTTGTGTACAATACTATCTACTGTCTTCTTGAGATATAGTTAGAGTTAATGGCCCTTCACGGCTAGCCGATTGTGTTTACAACAAACCCGACCTAGTACCTGTGGTGATATATTATGTGGCGTGGTCGTGTACATCAGGCCAGCGGTCTGGGGCCTTCTCTCTGCATCCCCACCATATCCACACATGTCAGGTCGAAGAACGCATGTTTCGAGTATGCACAAAATTGTTGTGTGCAAAGCTGGGTGCGCCTAACCGCCTTCGAGGGTTCTTTACCCCTGCACAGCTTCTTGCTCTGTACAGGGGCACAGTGCATCCATGTTTTAAATATTATTCACATGTGTGGGGAGGATTCTCTCACACAGCATTTCTTGACTAAGTAGAAAGGAAAGCCTTTCGTATCATTAACTCCCGTCCACTCACCGACTCTGTGCAACCTCTCTTCACCGCAATTTTGCATCTTTATCGCTATTGTACCTCTATTACAATAATCAGTGTTCCTCAGAACTCTCTCAGTGTACACTACATTCTCTACATGAGAAGTATGTAGTACCTGTCTTGCAACACAATCCCACCCCTACTCTGTGCAACTCTCCAACCCAAGAGTGAAACTATATTCCCAATCTTTCTTTTATTCAACAGCTGAGCTCTGGAACTCTCCTTCTGAATCCATCTTCCCCTAATCCTATGACTTAAATTACTTCAAACTCCGTGTGTCCAGGCATTTTGGCTCGAACATTCCTTGATTTTGTCCCTATCCCTCTTTCAACTCTGAAGGAGGCACTCGTCACAGGCAGTTCTGCCTTTTGTCTCCCTCATTTATATAGAAAAAAATAGTGTCAGGGAACCATTATGGCACCGTAGCGTTGTGGCATTGTCGTTTGCTGTGTATAGTAGAACACCGTTTATCCGGTATTCAGATATCATGATCAAAATTAATACTGTATTATTCACTCACTGTTTCAACGTTATAATAGATGGAGTAATTTCGCTTACACCTACGAAACATTTCTACATGTCCAATATATATATATATATATATATAATTATATAAGCAACATACATGATTTCTTCATTCCGAGGACATCGTGCACGTTACAAATTTGCGTATGTAGATATATGTAAACACTTTGCTTGGTTCTAACCTAGACCCAGAAGTCCCCTTTTGTTGCCATTCTCGCCACCATTATACTATTCATTTGTGTAACAGGTATTGTATAACTTCCTACCTCCCAAATTTATGAGCAAAATTAATGGGTCCTCCACCATATGCGGTGGTGTGGTCATCTATATTCGGCTGGTGGTCTTGGGCCTCCACTTATTGTCCCCACCACGTCCCATGGGTCGGCTTGGAGTGCAAAAGTTTTGAGCATGCACAAAATTGTCATATGCGATCAACCCCGTCTGTGATTTTCATCTTATCGTCCTTACGTCGTCTTCCCGCCAACTTACATTGTCACCTTTACAGAGAGAAAAGGGAGTGGTAGTATAATTATGTTAATGAGGAATACAGGAAATACAGAGAACAGTGCTGGACTGAAGGTGGAGAGAAGATATATAGATAGATAGATAGATAGATGTTTTGATAGATAGATAGATAGATAGGAAGATAGATAGGAAGGAAGGGGAAGGGGAGCGAGGACGGTATTTTCAGGTGGGGTGTGTGAGAGAGAGAGAGAGAGAGAGAGAGAGAGAGAGAGAGAGAGAGAGAGAGAGAGAGAGAGAGAGAGAGAGAGAGAGAGAACGAAAACCAGAAGGGGAAGTGTAAGGTATTGGAGACTGGTGGCTGGGAGAGAGAGAGAGAGAGAGAGAGAGAGAGAGAGAGAGAGAGAGAGAGAGAGAGAGAGAAAGAGCGAGAGAGAGAGAGAGAGGAAGAGGTGGGAGGGGAAGAATGAGAGGGAAATAGAGAGAGAGAGAGAGAAAATGTCATGAGATGGTTATACCATCTCAAATTTTGCTTTAAGATTCATAAAGGTCTAGGGAGCCAACTTAACCCCCCCAACCCCCCTACACACACACACACACACACATACACACACACACATACACACACACACACACACACCTAACCCACCACCCACCCAAGATGACGGTTTATTTGCCCCAGCCCCATTGCTTCTCCATCCCTCTCTACAATGGCAGACATCAGGTGTGCAGTATAAGTTACAATCTGAATTCTATAGTTCATTCATAATAGAGGTAGGCCACAAATCCTGACAACTAACCTCTGTAACTCAAAAAGGGCTTGAGCAAATGGGTTGTAAATTTCCACGTCGTGTATTCATTGGCTGACTCTTACTAAATGGTAAATATATAAGCTCGATTACTCTAGTCCTTTTCTTAGATTTCTGGCCTACCAATAATGAACAGGGTATAGTACGTAATCTGAAATACTATAACTCTGGGTTTTTTTCCAGCTGACGGTATATTGCTGTGTCTACATCTTGATTACTCCGCTATTAAGCAGATTTTGTAGCGTATTCTGTTGCTAATTATGAAAACTAGGCACTAATATGAAGCAGAGACAGTACTCTCAGTATTCTTGATGTCTCTTTTTCTTCTGCACTCTCTTAGAAAGACGATATTACCAGTCTTGCTAAGGCGGCCTCCCAGAAGCTGGGTGTGCTCAACCGCCTCAAGGGGTTCATTACCGCTGCTCAGCTTCTTCCTCTGTACAGGGGCACAGTGCATCCTTGTATTGAGTATTGTTCACATGTGTGGGGAGGATCCTCTCACACAGCACTTCTAGACAAAGTAGAAAGGACAGCCTTTCGCATCATTAACTCCCGTCCACTCACCGACTCTCTACAATCTCTCTCTCTTCGCTGCAATGTTGCATCTCTCTCACTATTCTATCGCTACTACAATAATCAGTGTTCCTCAGAGCTCTCTCAGTGCATACCACCTCTTCTACGTAGGGTACGTAGTATCCGTCTTGCAACACAATCCCACCCCTACTCTGTACAACTTTCCAACTCAAGAGTGAAACGTTACTCCCAATCATTCTTCTATTCAATAGCTGAACTCTGGAACTCTCTCCCTGAATCAATCTTTCCCTCATCCTATGACTTAAACTGTTTCAAACTCCTTGTGTCCAGACATTTTGGCTCGAACGTTCGTTGATTTTGGCCCTGTCACTATTTTAACTCTGGGGGAAGCACTCGTCACAGGCAGTATTGCCTTTTGTCTCTCTCATCCACATTTGAAGAAAAAAATATATATATTTTCCCATTAGTTATTGAGAAATCAGTTGCCAAGAGATTCAATTGACCGTCAGATGAAATGAAGCCGAGTATAGGTTGATTACCCCGCAGTCACGGCACTAGTAAAGTAACATTTACTATGCATTTTGTACACTACGTAACACAAGTGACTTAGAGTTGAAGTCACAGGCTGAATCTATGAATAATAATAAGGACAACAGTTTCTGCCTCTTGCACTGTGAGATTGTCTTTCCCGGATTCCGCTACGAAGAAGGCTGTGTTTTGTGTGAGTTTATTTGTTTTCTCTTTCTGTCGCCTCAGGAACATTTGACGCACTACTACTCCTAAAGGGCTGCCTCCACGACATTGAACACTTAAGGGGAGATTCCACTCGAGATATTTTTTTCTGGACCCTTTCTCCCTCATGTTTACCCCATTGCTATTGAGATTTTTAAACGTTCTTCCCATTAGTTTGGCGATTTTAAGAACTTTCGCCCCATTTCCTTCAATTTTAAGACCTTTCGTGTCACTTAGGTGTCATTTTCTTTCTGGCGAGTGTTAGCGAGCCTGTAATTTAAGAGGAGGCTGGAAAAATGTTCTACCGACAAATTTACAAATTTGAGAAAAAGAGAAAAGGACAGAAATAAAAAAAACAGGTCACCCCCCTTAACATAATGTACTCAGAACCTTCCAATCAGTCAAACCCTTTAGAATTACTGGCAGGTACAGTCGGCCTACAAAGTGATGTCTCGGCACCAAGTATAATTTGATCCATAATTGGTTTCAACAATATCTAAGTATAAGTTATTCATTTCGAGTGGGATATACAAACCTATTCCTACAGTTACCACCCTATTCAACATCTGGCAGACATTATTACAACACAGAGTGAGCCAAACGTAATGACAGCTGAGACATGACTTACTAGCGCGACCGTACCTCAAATATTAATGTAATATGCAATTGTCAGCTGCATGAACGACAAATTAACAAATTAACGTCCTGGTAACATAATTCTGGCTACTATTAGACGATTACTAGTTTTAAAAGGGCTTCCAATAATTGACAGCCATCTTACTTACTCCTCTCACTACCCCATATCCTTCTGAAGCTGCACAAAGTCGTCTAAATATAGCTAGAATATAGTGCTTTCCACAAACTTACAATCTACAAAAGTTTAAATCCAGTTGTTACAAACATTGTATGAATGGAGGATGCCTTTAGGCACATGGACCTTTTTGTTTTATCTGTGTTTTTCCTTCCTCCGTTCATTGTCTCAAAAAAAAAAAAAAAAAAAAAAAAAAAAAAAAAAAACCATAAGCCGTCGATCGCCGGTACGGATGGGGTTAATGCCGCTGGTCTATTCCATATAAACAGAGTTACACAGATAGTCAGACCACACATATCTTGCGGTCCCTGCTAGATGCTCCGGCCTTAATACTACTAGAGATAGGCACAATGTATAGTAGACAAAAAAGGACAGCAAACTAGAAGGCTCTCTCCCCACCCTCCACTCTCTCCAGTTGAAAAAGGCCGTATCGTAAAATAAGATGAAGTGATCGAACCTTATGGTTCAGGAAATGAAGTGATCGAACCTTATGGGTCAGCAAATGAAGTGATCGAACCTTATGGGTCAGGAAATGAAGTGATCGAACCTTATGGGTCAGGAAATGAAGTGATCGAACCTTATGGGTCAGGAAATGAAGTGATCGAACCTTATGGGTCAGGAAATGCCCACAAGGAAAGTTCTTATAGAGGATAGAACAAATTTAGTCTGAAAGGAAACTTAAGGAGAGATTTCCACTTGAGGGATTTTTTATTTACCCCTTGCTCCCTCATGTTTAGCCCCATTGCTTTTGAGATTTTAAGACGTTAGCCCCCATTATTTTGACGATTTTAAGAACTTTCGACCCATTTCTTTCAATTTTAAGACCTTTCGTGCCATTTAAGTGTCGATTTTATCCTGGCGAGCGATAGCGATCCTGTAATTCAAGAGAAACCGGCTTTTAGCCGGGACATTTGTCTACCGAAAAATGTACAAATTTATCTTGAAAGGGGCTCAAGGTGGTGTAATCTTAAGCTTGACGGATATCTAGTGACCAAACTAAAAACCTCTCCTTAAACTTACATACCTCCTTATTCATTCATACGAGAGAGAGAGAGAGAGAGAGAGAGAGAGAGAATGTGTATGTGTGTGAGAATTTAGTGTGTATGTGTGAGAGTTAGTGAGTGAGTGAGTGTGTGTGTGAGAGTGAGTGAGAGATAAAGAGTGTGTTCACTTACTTACTTGTTCGTCAAGGGGAATCCACGCAATGCGAGCTAAGCTCATTATTATCGCGCCTCTTTAACTGGGAATGTATTGCGTGAAATGCATGTTAAGTGTTTATGTATCGTTGGAATGGCCGTGGATGTGTGTGTAGTCTGCATTTTAGCCAATTGGCGACATCTGGAAACGAAGGCTTAGGGTTGATCTGCACGGTACCAATCTCACTACGGTACCAGTCTCACCCGAAGGCTTAGGTTGGCCAGTAGCTTAGGCTGACCAGCACGATAACCATCTCACCAACCCCAGATGGGACGTCACAACTTCGTCCACTTATTCCAGGATCCTATTTATACTGCTAGGTAAACAGAGGCTACACCGTTAGGAGACCTGTCCAAATGTCTCTTCCCCGCCCGGGTCTCGAACCTGGGACCTTCTGGTTGTGAGCCAGACGCGCTATCAGTTACGCCACGGGGAGGTGTATATGTGTCTGTATATGAGTGCGCGCGTGAAAGTGAGAGTGTCTGTGAAAGAGAGTGTAAGAGTGAGAGTTTGTATGTATATGTGTGACTGTGTGTGTACTTACTCCAGTTCTTACTTACTCCAGTTGTATTGCGGGAGTGAGCATGCTCGTTATTTACCGCCTCCTATATGTGATGGGCTGGTCTATCAGAGTGAGAACAACAACAACAACATGTGTAGGTGTTATATGTATCGTTGGAATGGCTGTGGATCTGTGTGTAGTCTGTATTTTTAGCCAATTGGCGACATCGGAAACGAAGGCTTAGGGTGTGATCTGTATGGTACCATTCTCACTTTAGACGGTACCGTCTCGCCTGAAGGCTTAGGTAGCCATCAGCTTAGGTGAACCATATGATACCCATCTCGCCTTGTACCATTTTTGCCAACCCCAGATGGGACGTCACAACGTCGTCCACTTATTCCAGGTACCTATTTACAGCTAGGTGAACTGAGGCTAACACATGAAAGGAGACAAGCCCAATTTGTCTCCGCCCGGCCGGGGATTGAACCCCCGGCCCCTCGTGTGTGAGACGAGAGCTCTACCACTAGGCTACGGGCTGGGTGTGTGTGTGTGTGTGTGTGTGTGTGTGTGTGTGTGAGAGAGAGAGAGAGAGAGAGAGAGAGAGAGAGAGAGAGAGAGAGGTAACAATAGAAGCGAGAGTGAGAGAATGTGTGTGTAAGAGAGAGAGAGGTAGAGAGAGGCAACAATAGAGGTAGGTTCCCACGAGAGCGCTAGTGTGTGTCTGTGAATGAGGGCGAGCCAGAGAAAGAAACCGCACATTGGGAAAATAGACGGAAATGTGTGTGTGCCTCAGTGAAAGGGAGAGAGAGAGAGAGAGAGTGTGTGTGTGTATGTGAGTGTATGTGAGTGAGTGAGTGAGAGAGAGAGAGCTACAAAGAGTTACAAGGAACTGTTAGTATCTCAGAGACCTTGCGTTCCATTCCGGGGAGATACTCGAAGTGAAAGGATAGAGACTGTTTAGTGCACTAGCCTACACTCTTTACAGAGTGTGCACAATACTATCTACTCTCTTCTTGAACTGCTCTACTGAAGAACTATTTACAACTTCGGAGGGAAGTTTGTTCCAGGTAGAACAGATCTTATATGTGAAAAAGTTTCCTCAAATACTAGTGCTGAACCTTTTCAATTCAAATTTCCAGCCATGGTTGCGTGTTGTATTCATATTGAGGCTAAAGATTTTGCTATAATCCACATTGTCAAATCCATTAAGTATTAAAAAAGCTTCAATGAGCTGACCTCGTAGTCTGCGTGTCTCCAACGGAAAGAGATTAAGAGCTCTCAACCGGTCCTCATAGCTCAGTCTTCTAATCGATGGAATAAGTTTTTTAGCAGCCCTAGTTTTTGTGAAGTAGAGGGGGAAAGTGTATCTGGAACAATGTGAGGTAAAAGTAACGCCATGAATCATACTAAAAACGCCGTGTCTCCCAAAACCACTCCATTGTTGACAAAATAACTGTGGCTGCCAATGGAAAATTATGGTTAGCAGGTGGATCAAATCTTGCTACGTTTCCTACACAGTCATTCTATATCCTCCAAGCAAAAGTCATATTTAGTTGTCTGCTAACCTACCCCCGTATTATAAAACCATATTTGAATGCATCCCTAGCCCAATATCGAACGAAGGTAAAACAACTGAGTGTTAATTTGTGATAGTATCATTTAGTTTCAGAAAGATCAATATTATGGTTCCGCTTAATTTGTTCATGTAGATTCAAGAAAGTACATATCTGTGGTATATATATATATATATATATATATATATACGGGGATAAGATCCGCTTGGCACGAGATGAGCCTAAAGGGATATACTGTACAGGTGAATTATAGTGATTCGACCACTACAATGAACATTTATAATGACATAGGCTCTCAAGTTTGGAGCTCCCTCTTACTTAGTATTGAAAACCCATAACTTTGAGAATAATACAAATTATATGAAAGAACATACTATTTTGCAATATTCACTGTCTGTTTACTAAATTGTTCGTGTGATATATATATATATAAAATATGTGTGTGTGAGTGTGTGTACATGTGTGTGTGTGTGTGTTAAGCACTTAATTTTAACAATAATTATGCACATTAATTGCTTCAATCATTTACGTATTAGAATTTGAGCAGATAAACTGAATAATTTTTGTTTTTTAAATACGTTTAGATTATTTACAGTGTAATTGTATAAGTAGATATGAATGCTGCTTATCTAGATATTGCAGAGTATTTCTATATCAACATATCACTTGCCTAGAAATCTACCTACCACTCCTCATTTAACAGTTAACCCAAATCTGCCTCCTCCTTCCCCTCCCTTCACACACACACACACACACACACACACACACACACACACACACTGAACCAGGAAACCACAGACAAACCTAGAACACGCCGCGAGAGATCCTGTGTGGCAATATGCTACT
>CM064533.1:7360024-7382524 GCA_032716605.1 Paralithodes platypus | reverse complement strand
ATCATTGTCTGTTGTTATAGTGTCCTCCCTACTGTAGACATCCATCATTGTGTGTTGTTATAGTGTCCTCCCTACTGTAGACATCCATCAAGCTCAACCAAAATGCACCCCGATGGCCGGTTCCTCTTAAATTATAGGCTTGTATTAAGGGGAGGTTTTTAGTTTGTTTCCTACTCCTCCAGCAATCTTAAAATTTCATCCCCTTGACCCCCTTTCAAGATAAATTTGTACATTTTTCGGTAGAAAAATGTCCCGGCCGAAGGCCGGTTACTCTTAAATTACAGGCTCGCTACCGCTCGCCAGGATAAAATCGGCACCTAAATGGCACGAAAGGTCTTATAATTGACAGAATGGGACGGCAATTCTTAAAATCACCAAACTAATGGGGCAAACGTCTTAAAATCTCAAAAGCAATAGGGCTAGACATGAGGGAGAAAGGAGTCCAGAAAAAAGTCCCTCAAGTGGAAATCTCCCCTTAAATGTAGCGTCAGTGTATCAAAATTGTTCCTAAAAGTATTGCTTAGGCATTTCTGAACACGACTGTACACAAATTGGCCGCCCGCCTCGAGAGATTCTGCCGTGCAATTTCGTACTTTCCTTTCCGAGACCTAAGCACACATTCACCCGTGCCTGATTTAGCTAACCCAGAGCCCTTTCCATAATGGGTTAGAAATTCACTGCTGATACACTTTATTTGTCTGTACAGCTAACCTAAGACTCTAGATCATTGCCCGGTGAAACAATTATTGTGTACAGTCGCGCTAATAAGTGATGGCTCGGCACCATGTATGTTTTGATCAATAATTGGTATCAGCTATATCTAAGCTTAATTTCTTCATATCGGGTGAAATATACATACATGTTCCTACAATTACCCACCCTATTCAACATCTGACAGACATTAATACAGCACAGAGCAAGCCAAACGTAAAGACAGCTGAGACATGACTTATTAGCGCGACTGTACCTGTTAATATCGCTAATTATATCAAGTATGAACATTGTAGTTATAGTCCATGTTTAGTTAATCTGGCTTGTTTGCACTAGGATGACTTGTGGCTCAATGTAATCTAAAAGGCCCCTGGTTCCATTCCCGGGATGGGTAAAACAATTGGGCAGCCTCCTTAATTACGCCCTATGCCTCTATTCACCTAACAGGGAGTTAGTGGACATTGTGACGTTTCATTCGGAGAAGTAAACGGTGGTATCACACAATGAACCAGGACTAACACACACACACATTATCCTTCCTCAGAGATCTTATAGCTAACCCAGAACATTCCTTCCCTCCTACTAACCCCCAGACACCCCCAGTAACCACACACATACACCCCCAGTAAACCCACACAACACATACATACACGCCCAGCCAGAGAATGCATTGCTAACCTCAAACCTTCCTTCCCTCCATCCTCCACCCCCCACCCCCCCTCCCCACCCCCAAGACTCATTCAGTAACCACATAAACACACACACACCCCGAATATCCCCCAGGTAACCACACATACACACATAGACACCCCCAGGTAACCACACATACACACATAGACACCCCCAGGTAACCACACATACACACATAGACACCCCCAGGTAACCACACATACACACATAGACACCCCCAGGTAACCACACATACACACATAGACACCCCCAGGTAACCACACATACACACATAGACACCCCCAGGTAACCACACATACACACATAGACACCCCCAGGTAACCACACATACACACATAGACACCCCCAGGTAACCACACATACACACATAGACACCCCCAGGTAACCACACATACACACATAGACACCCCCAGGTAACCACACATACACACATAGACACCCCCAGGTAACCACACATACACACATAGACACCCCCAGGTAACCACACATACACACATAGACACCCCCAGGTAACCACACATACACACATAGACACCCCCAGGTAACCACACATACACACCCCCAGGTAACCACACATACACACATAGACACCCCCCAGAGCCCCCCAGAGATCCGCGGTGCAATTTCCCCCTTCCCTACACCACCACGGGAAGACATTACCGCGGCGAAGGACCAATTTCCGGGGAATTTGTTTTCCCTTCTGAATCTCTTGGGGCTGACTTCCTTATTTATGTGTACTCAATCTGGTCCTACTCAAACATATATATATATATATATATATATATATATATATATATATATATATATATATATATATATATATATACTGTATATATAATATTTATATATATTGAATTAGAAGCGTATTTTCTTAGGCAGTACTTATATAGGTATGTATTAGGTATTTATCAGGCACATACCCCATTGCCCATTGCTGGGAGTGGCCGACTCGAGACAGAGCCCGAACAAAAACGAAATTTAAAGTTCCAATTCTTAGGGTCCGGGACCACTTTCGGGCTCCCTCGCCCCATTCTCTGTCTCGCCGAGTAGAAGGAAACGTAGGTCAGTAAAAGAGACAGGCAGAAACAGCTAAGGTTGGGCAGAGTACTTAGGTAATATGGAAAATTTATTGTTTTAAAGCACATTATCCTTGCAAGTCAATCATACTATACTCAATTGTTGTCCAGGTGATGGTAAATTGAATCCCTTAGTAGCTGATTTCTCGATACTTAGTGGAAATATATGAAACTACTATGGCTGTGTGTCGTATTAATGCCAAGTTTTCATTATTAACATCATATTTCGCTATAAAAGCTACCTTATAGCTGAGTTACAAAGCTACCTTATAGCTGAGTTACAAAGCTACCTTATAGCTGAGTTACTAAGCTACCTTATAGCTGAGTTACAAAGCTACCTTATAGCTGAGTTACAAAGCTACCTTATAGCTGAGTTACAAAGCTACCTTATAGCTGAGTTACAAAGCTACCTTATAGCTGAGTTACAAAGATAGAAACATGGCAATTTACCCTCAGCTGGAAAACAATAGACTATAGGCTTCCTTGCATACATAAAATCATTTAGTGGATACAAATTCATATGACCAAGCGTACATGCACATACATATGTATGTGTACGTACACATACACACATACTTAATGTACACACAAACATACGAACGAAAATAGACATAAGATTAATATTAATGCTCACGCAGACCTATTTATTTGTTATCACGATAACATAGTAATCAATGACATAATACGATAACATAGGAATAAATGACATAATACGATAACATAGGAATAAATGACATAATACGATAACATAGGAATAAATGACATAATACGATAACATAGTAATAAATGACATAATACGATAACATAGGAATAAATGACATAATACCTTACGTACAGTACATCTACAGTCATACGCTTATATGCACACATAGTGACAGCCACACACGCACACACACATTCACAGGTACACACAATTACACAGGTATAGACATGAACACAATAATATATGCACATATAAACGCACGTACACGCACACACAGGCACACACGAGAACACAATAACACACACACATACACACAGACACACAGGAACACAATAACACACACACACACACACACACAGAGGAACACAATAACACACACACAGAGGAAAAAAAAAACAACACACACACACACAGGAAAACACATAACAAAAAAAAAAAAAAAAAAAAAAAAAAAAAAACACAACACACACACACACAGAGGAACACAATAACACACACACACACACACAGAGGAACACGATAACACACACACACACAGAGGAACACAATAACACACACACACACACACACACAGAGGAACACGATAACACACACACACACACACACACACACACACAGAGGAAAAAAAAAACAAAAAACACACACACAGAGGAACACAATAACACACACACACACAGAGAGGAACACGATAGCACACACACACACACACACACAGAGGAACACAACAAAAACACACACACACACAGAGGAACACAATAACACACACACACACACACAGAGGAACACGATAACACACACACACACACACACACAGAGGACAAAAAAAAACAAAAAACACACACACAGAGGAACACAATAACACACACACACACAGAGGAACACGATAACACACACACACACACACACACAGAGGAACACGATAACACACACACACACATGACACACACACACACACACACACAGAGGAACACGATAACACACACACACAGAGGAACACAATAACACACACACACACAGAGGAACACGATAACACACACACACACATGACACACACACACACACACACACATGACACACACACACACACACACACATACACATGACACACACACACGACACACACACACACACACGCAGCCACTATCAATAATTCAGTACTATTATAATTCAGCCAATCTCGTTCATTATACTTGTACTAATATTTGTTGACCTCTTTGTTTGTTCACGGGAATAACGAGGGTGTGTATATGGCTTGTTATACCTGGGGTTGTTTATAGGCGATGCTGTTTGTCCGATTGTCTGCATCCGTCAATTAGCGGGTTGTTTATATTTGTTATTAATGATATTGATTGTTTACATTCGTTATTTAGGTGATTGTTTATATTGGTTGTTTATTTTCGTTGTTATTTAATGGCTTTTGTTTGTATTTGTTGTTATTTATCCGATTGCTTACATTTGTCATTTAGCTGGTTGTTTATAGCCATATTTAATTACGTAATTGTTTATATTCGCTGCTATTTAAAGGGACATGGGTCGTTTTTGGGATATATATATATATATATATATATATTGATTTATCTTTTAGTTTCCTCGTTAGACCCTCATCAAGCTTAAAAAGAACACCCCCTAGACCCTCTTTCAAGATAAATGTGTACATTTTCGATAGAAAAATTTCCCGACCGAAGGCTGTTTCATCTTAAATTACAGGCTCGCTATCGCTCGCCAGGAAAAAACCTATACCTAAATGACACGAAAAGTCTTAATGTTGACATAGAAATGAGACGAAAGGTCATAAAAACGTCAAATTAATGGGCCGAACGTCTTAAAATATCAAAACTAATGGGACTAAACATGATTGCTGAAGGCCATTTTTTAACTGACTAAAATTATCTAATATAAGCCAAAATAAAGTTAAGGGAAGATGGGCCGTTTTTTTTCTTTTATTAAATTAATTATTCCTAAATATCTTATAGTTTCCTCGCTAGACCTCCATCAAGCTTAGAAAAACACCCCCTAGACCACCCTTCAAGATACATTTGTACATTTCTCGGTAGAAAAATGTCCGGGCCGAAGACCGGGCGGCATATAGCCCAACTGTGCTATGGTTCGGCACCACTGGTGAGAACGGTTCCGCGCGGCCTATTTAATGGCTAACTCAGCTAAACTCGCGCATATTTTACCGTACCGTATGGCGCGGCAAAGAGAAGACCGAATGAGACCACAGTTTTAAATCTTATATATTTTATTAGTTAAAAATTACATCTTGTACAATAATATATCTAGGCAATATACAATATATGTTCTTCTCAATAATATACATGAGATTTTTAGATAAAAATCTTATATTTATCCAGTTAACTAAATGTCTAATTATCATAAACTCAATGTTTCTACAAACACTAGCTGTGGTTGCTCTCCCAGTAGCCTACTTCATATTAATTATCTTCTTGACTGCCTTATGATATCCAATGGAAAACCTATTAACCAACCCCTTGAAGCTCTGACACGTTTTAAAGGTATATTTTTGGCTATCATTAGACGATTTTATACAGCTCAGGAAGGATATGTGGGTATTAAAAGGGTTAAGACTATCTCAATCAACCCTCTGATTTATTGTAAATATGTTATTTTTAACTAATAAAATATATAAGATTTAAAACTGTGGTCTCATTCTGTCTTCTCTTCGCTATCACTCGTCAGAAATATTGAAACCTAAATAGCGCGAAAGACCTTAAAATTGACAACGAAATGGCGTGAAAGATGCTCAAATTGCCAAACTAATGGGCAAACGCTATAAAATCATAAATCTAATGAGGCTAAACTTGAGGGAGAAGTGGGTCCAGAAAAACAACCCATCTCCCCTTAAGTGACATGCCTAAGCTGAACTAAATTATGTAAATCTATCTAACCTACATGGATATAATTTATAATATATTAATTTATGTAATATCTAAATGATTGCAGGATTAAAGAGCGAACATGTAGTTGTGACATTATTATATTGAAGGTTGAAAGACAGTGATACGTATGGTCCCTTTAATAAATGTGTTGAAGGCCATATATCTATTTATAATAATGGAAATAGCAATTGATGTAATAACGTACTGTGTGAACAAGTACAGTATAAACAATCACACCCACACCCATATATATATATATATATATATATATATATATATACATATATATATATATATATATATATATATATATATATATATATACATATATATATATATATATATATATATGAGAGAGGGGGGTGGAGCATTGCAACATTGCGGCAAGTGGATAGAGATTGGAGCTTGTTAAAGGAGAGTTATTGAGATGATTGCTTTCGATTCAACCCTTTTACATTTTAAACTGTAAGCGAGTTACATTGGGTCCCAAGGAATACTTACTACGTCACAGACCTTGCGATCCATGCCAGGGAGATAATCTTGGTCGGAAAAAATAAATAAATAATATATATATATATTATATTATATATACCGGTATATATATATATATATATATATATATATATATATATATATATATATATATATATATACGGTATATATATATACGGTATATATATATATGAGCTTAAATCCTGGTGAATCACATATATTCATTGGAAGTTTTTGGTGTTGTGGTGAAATTAATACAAAATTGAATACCATAATATCCCTACAATGTTTACACTTCTTCCAACAGGTACCTGCTGACGACCCAAGCCACACAACCCACTCCACAACCACTCCCTGGGCTGGCAAGGTACGCTATAACCTACTTGTTTTCGTACGGCGGGCCAAATAAGTCATGTCTCCGCTGTCATTACGTATTACTCTCTGTGTGCTGTATTACTGTCTGTCAGATCTTGAATAGGGTGGTTATATATAGGAATATGTTTTTATATCTCACTCAAAACGATGAATTAATGTTTAGATGGTGCTGATATCAATTATTGATCGAAATATACGCGACATGACTTATATGGCCGGCTGTACCCTCGGATGCCATAGTCTGTAGCCCACTCATAAGAATTCCTGGACTCCCTATGTTTTTCTTTATGCAAAAATATATATCTGGATTGTGTTTTATTTTATAGAACTTGTGTTTCAGTAAATATGTATATATAGTTTTGTAGTTGATGCTTAGAAAACTATATTCATAAATTAGTTTCTAAATAATTATATACTTCCACAATAGAAATAGGTGAAGTCCATGAATATTAATGAGTAGGCTAGAGACTATGGTATCCGAGTGTACTGTTTGTTTCTCTTGATTTTTGTCTTGTGTGTGCGTGTGTTTTTTTTTTTTTTTTTTTTTTTTTTTTTTTTTTTTATTTTATGGGTTGAAGGGCCGGAGGATCCGAAGACCCCTTTTCACCCTGCCGCGTAACCTATTTTACTGTCAGGCGAAACAGAGGCAAGGGGTGTGAGGAGATTGCCCAAACGATCTCCACCAGCCGAGAATCAACTCGGTCCTCCCGGTTAGAAACCGAGCGCTCTACCAATGGTCGCTACTGGTCACCCCTGTCTTGTGTTTTAAGATGAAGCACATATACAGTAGGTCTACTTGACGTATGCATCTTCGTTAACATTTCACCATACATACAAAATTGTGCATGTCCAATATTGGGGTAACTTTCCTCTTTTTGTTGGAGGGGTGGAACCGTGGAGGTGGGAATTGAGCGGGGTTGGGTGGAGGTGGGGATTGTGGGTAGGGGTGAGGGATGGGGGGGGGGGGGATATGGTTGGTTGGAAAATTATATAAGTACGTGACGCCTAAGGCAGTTTTCCGAAGCGTTTGCTTTGTATTGTTTTGGAATGCCACATGTGTTTGTTGATTTCATTAATTGAGTTTAGAAGTAAAGTTGGTTGGCGAAAAAATATGAATTATAATGATTTGTCGTATTATGTAGTATGTGTATATTTAATTAACATTATTATATTTCTGAAGTCTCCATATGGACCTTGCCAATCGTGTACTTTCCATATTCTTATGTACAATACCTGTACCTGTAAGTGTTCAGTGGTAGCCAAGAAGTATATGCTTGTACACTCCCTTATGTTATGTACACTCTCTGTTATTTATGAGAAAGAACTAATTGATTAGTGAAATACAGTCGTTACTTGGTTGTGATTTAATCTATAAAAACACCGAATCTTAATATCATAAATCTCCCTATGATTAGTGTACATCTATACAGTTTTAATATCATAAATCTCCCTATGATTAGTGTACATCTATACAGTTTTAATATCATAAATCTCCCTATGATTAGTGTACATCTATACAGTTTTAATATCATAAATCTTCCTATGATTAGTGTACATCTATACAGTTTTAATATCATAAATCTTCCTATGATTAGTGTACATCTATACAGTTTTAATATCATAAATCTTCCTATGATTAGTGTACATCTATACAGTTTTAATATCATAAATCTTCCTATGATTAGTGTACATCTATACAGTTTTAATATCATAAATCTTCCTATGATTAGTGTACATCTATACAGTTTTAATATCATAAATCTTCCTATGATTAGTGTACATCTATACAGTTTTAATATCATAAATCTTCCTATGATTAGTGTACATCTATACAGTTTTAATATCATAAATCTTCCTATGATTAGTGTACATCTATACAGTTTTAATATCATAAATCTTCCTATGATTAGTGTACATCTATACAGTTTTAATATCATAAATCTTCCTATGATTAGTGTACATCTATACAGTTTTAATATCATAAATCTTCCTATGATTAGTGTACATCTATACAGTTTTAATATCATAAATCTTCCTATGATTAGTGTACATCTATACAGTTTTAATATCATAAATCTTTCTATGATTAGTGTACATCTATACAGTTTTTGGAAATCATTTTACTTGCCGAAACGTCACCTGTTGTCTTTCCTATATCGTCATATATATATATATATATATATATATATATATATATATATATATTTAGTATATATATATATATATATATATATATATATATATATATATATATATATATATATATATATATGTCGTTATGCCGCTATTATAGAAGCATTGATTGGGTCCAGAAATCAAGTCAGTCGGGCAGGTATATGAAATGCAGCGACAAGGAGCACAAATATATTTATCTATATATCAGTCAACAGACAACAATATACAGTATATAAACTGTTCGGAAATGCAAATGCCTTTTTATTTTTGTTTAGATATACAGTGATAGAGGTGTAAGTAGCGGTACTGGTCAGCAAAGGTTGGACACTGTTCTCATTAAAGGTTTACAATTTGCCGTTCTGGTGAGCATACCTGCGACGCTCTCTCCACGTACAGTGTTAGTCGTACACGTCTGTACGTTTAGAGTCACGTAGCCTACACGGGCATTTAAAGCAAGCAAGGCTTGCTTGGTGTAGTGACTAGCGTCTCGGACTTCCACCCAGAAGGCCCGGGTTCGCGCCCACGCTCGGCGCATTACAGATTTTTCACAAGCACTGAGTCGTTACCATCCCTCATGAGCAAAGGGATGGGGTAGTAGTACAGGACCCCAATGGAAATACGCCTAATCGGCCTTATTGAGCTATCCTTAGCTAGCTTAGCATGCGCTAGCTTTAAGAACTATTATTATTATTATTATAAGGGAGGGAGGCTTAACGATTGGTATTCTCAAAGGGGGTATATCGGTATGGACAGGTAGGTCATAATTACTCTAAGGGGGGGGGGGGGTAAAGCACATGTTAAGGGAGCCCACCTCGCTTTTTTTCTAAGTCTCTTTCTCTCTCTTTGGCTTGTATCCATTCGGCCCCATTCAGCCCCATTCAGCATACTGTTTTAAGACGTGTACCCCCATCCAGGTATCAATATTTTCCTGGCGAGCGGTAGCGAGCCAGCATACATATATTTTTGTTTTGCCAGCAAGCTAAATGTTTACATTTTTAATAGAAACATTTCTCCGGCGAAGACGGATTTCTCCATACAATACTGGCTCGCTATAGCTTGCCAGGAAGAAATCGACACCTGGATGGGGTTAAATGTCTTAAAGCAGTTGGCTGCATGGGGCCGAATGGATACAAGCCAGGGAAAGAGAAAAACGGAGAGAGATAAAAAAAAAAAAGCCGGTGACCCCCCTTAGGTAAAGGTAGGAGCTGGTGGTAAATAAGCATACCACCTAATCACATATTGCTTCCATTTCACCGGTACTGGGGCGTTTTGTTTTTGTTATTTTATATTATTTTAATGGGTTGTCTTCCAGAATGTCTATCGCATTCACCTAGCAAATACTTCCTGAAGGCTTATCGCTTTTGCCGGGTCAGTCAGTCACTCCCATAAGGGGTAGGGAGGATCAGCAAGAGACACGAGAAAGGAAAAAGACTTGGCAAGAGAAGAACACACTACATTTTGCCCACAGAAAGCAAGCACACAAGCATTCAAAATCACCAATCACTCATCAGCCCCCAAAATCAATGGCTTCACCTCAGACATTATACTTCCGGACAAGGTCTCTTCACATCAACATCTGGGATAAAGACCTTCCAGGTTTGTCATTTAAAAGGGTCCAGAGACCTTCATATACTCTCTCTAACAACTTCCTCCATTCATTCCTGTCATTTGCTAATTAATTTGCTTCAACCATTCCCTTTTCACACTTGGACACACATTTGGCAATATATAATACCATCTTCTTCACGCCTTTCCACGCCTTCTTCCTTCCTCTTCACTTACATAGATTCTTTTAACTATTATTTCTTCAGGCATTCTTGTGATGACACAAAGGAGTACAAAGGAAGGAAGGAAATCAAGCAACAACAGATCTAGTGACCCTTCTAGGTTGCTTGTCCTCCAAAACACTGAGGATCAAGTGTCCAAACAGTGGTTTAGAGTGGGCAAGGGAACATTGGAAAGGGAATTACTGCCCTGAAACTAATGTCCGTGGCAGGATTAGGAAGTTAGTAGGGGACAGATGGGTTAGTAACTGAGGGGGGGATAAAATAAAGTTATTAATTTACAAACGCAGTCAGTCGCGGGTTTGATGCGAGATATTTGTCTAGGCGGAGTTTAAATGAATCAACGGTGATGCAGTCTATAACGTTTCGGGGAAGCCCATTCCACAAGTTGACAACTCGATTGAAGAAGAAATTCTTAGATTCGTGTGAGTTAAAAGATTTATCAATAATTTTGCAACCGTTTCCCCGCGTGTAATTAGATTGGTTGATAGTGAAGTACTTACTACAGTTCATATTGTCGATGCCTTTGATGATTTTGAACACTTGAATTAAGTCACCTCTTAATCTGCGCTGGGTTAAAGGAAATAGATTTAATTCTCTAAGACGCTCTTCGTATGGTTTGTTCTTTAGGCTAGGTATCATTTTGGTAACTCTACGTTGAACTCGTTCTAGCTTGTTTATATCTTTTTGGTAATAAGGGCACCAGGATTGAACGCAGTATTCCAGAAGAGGGCGGACTAAGGAATTGTAAAGGGTTAGGATAACTTCTTTGGATTTATGCTCAAATGACCTGCCTATAAAGCTAATTATTTTGTTTGCCTTCTTAACAACTTCTGAACATTGTTGACTCGGTTTTAGGTTACTCGATATTGTTACTCCCAGATCGGTTTCTCTGTTTACATTCTTAAGCTGAGTGCCATTCATCGAATAGTTTGCTTTCTCATTTAGGTATCCGATATGTAGTACTTTACATTTATCCGCATTGAAACTCATTTGCCAAATTTGGGCCCAACATGACAATTTATCTAGATTGTGTTGCATATCGTCAACTTGTTCTTTTGAGAGTACGCTATTTGCAATTTTTGTATCGTCAGCAAATTTTGAGATTGTACAGGTGAGACCCTCATCTATGTCGTTGATGTAAATTAGAAAGAGAATTGGTCCTAGTACCGATCCCTGGGGTACCCCGCTACTTACATTGGTCCATTTAGATGCCTTACCGTTTATGACTACTCTTTGCTTTCTGTCGCTGAGCCAATTTTCTATCCATTTCAACACACCGTCTTGTATTCCATGCGCTTTTAGTTTTAGCAGTAAACGTTTGTGGGGAACTTTGTCAAAGGCCTTTTGAAAATCAAGGTATATAATATCTACAGCTTTACTCTCATCGTAGAGGTTGAGGATATCGTGGAAGAAGTCTAAGAGGTTTGTTAAACAGGAACGTTTTTTACGAAAGCCGTGTTGAGTATCTTTAAGTATGTTATTTTCCTCTAAGTGATTTACGAGTCTGTCTCGTATGACCGTTTCTAGCATTTTACATACAACTGAAGTTAAGCTAATTGGACGATAGTTACTGGGTAGGGATTTGCTGCCTTTTTTGAATATCGGTGTTACGTTGGCTAGCTTCCACTGATCGGGCATAGTTCCAGACTGCAAGGATATATTGAATAGTAATGTCAGTGGTTTGGAGAGCTCATCCTTAGCTTCCTTTAGAACTCTAGGCGAGATTGTATCAGATCCAGGCGTTTTATTTACCTTGAGTTTATCTAAACAATTCAATACTTCTCTCTCTGTAACGGTGATATTGCTTAGAACATCTGAATTATCAATCTGAATCGGCGATGGTGTAGGGATATCACTGAGGTCTTCTGTTGTAAAAACTGATGCAAAGAAGGTATTGAGGGCATTACTCATTTGTACCTCGTCTTTGGTGTATTCTCCATTTTCATCGACTAACGGTCCAACAGTTGAAGTAACTACTTTTTTCTTTCTGATATAACTATAGAATTCTTTCGGGTTTGTTTTGCTTTGATTCACAATATGTAACTCTAAGGTCTTTTTACTTTGCTTAATTAACTTTTTGGCTTTGCGTCCTAGCTCTACAAATTTCAGCCGTCCTTCGTCATTTTGTGAGGATTTTAATCTATCCTTAGCAAATTTTTTTAGCAAGCAGGCAGTTTGAAATATCTTTATTCCACCATTTGGGCTTATTATTATGGCCTGGACGCCGTATTTTCGATGGTATGCAGTCTTGCACTGCTTTTAGGTAAGTGGCTTCGAATAACTTCCAAGATGTATTTATGTCGTTATTGTGAATTAAAAAGCTCCAGTCAGTTTCTTTAAACATAGCTCTAAGTTTATGGAAGTTTGCTTTCTTGAAATTAGGGACTTTTTCGATGCTACTATTTGGTTCATTACTAGTAAACTTTAAAGTGAAAGTTATCGTACGATGGTCGCTGTTACTGAATTCATCACCAACATTCAAATTCTCTATTAATTCTTCTTTTGTTGCAAGTACAATGTCAAGAACGTTATTACCACGGGTTGGCGTTCGAACAAATTGATAAAGCGAACTCTCTTGCAAGTTCGTATAAAAGTCATGTCCGGAGTGTGAAGTAAGAGTATCGCCCCACTTGGTCACAGGTAAATTAAAGTCGCCAAAAATTACGGTATCTTGTGAGTTACTTACATCTGCAATTTGTTCGTAAATTTCTCGGTCAGTTTGCACTGATTGAGCTGGAGGTCTGTATATTAATGCAAGTATTATTTTTGTACCTTTATTATTCTTTATTAGCACAAAAGATGCGTCGACGTTCACAATTTGAGGTTTTGACAAGAGGGTAGGGTTAAGACTTTCTTTGATATAAAGTAAAACGCCACCTCCATTTCGATTTATTCGGCTTTTCTCAAACATTACATAACCGGGAAGTGAATACTCTGCTAAAAAGTCTCTATCTTCTGTATTGAGCCAAGATTCTGTTATGCCAATCACATCATAATTTTCTGTAAACACTAGCTCCTCTAAATCTGAAAATTTATTGCGTATGCTACGAGCGTTTGCATAGAAAACCTTTAAATTTGTTATTTTAGAACTCACGGAACGCTCTTTAATAATATTTTTGGTTCTGGTCGGATCTACATTTATGTTCATGGCTGTCCTCGGTCCTCGCTGTCTTCGGTCCTTATCGCTGGTGGTCCTCGGTTGCCTCTGTTTTTTTCTTGGCGTTGGATGATTTATGTCACTGCATATGCCACCATACCATCTGAGAGCACTTTCTTCAACCTTTTGCTCTACCAACCTCTTATCTCCACATGCCTCCCTTATGTTCACACTTCTTACTTTGTCTATTCTTCGAACTCCACACGCATGTCTCAGCAAATCCATTTCAACTGCTCTTACTCATAACTTTTCATTTCTATACCATACCAGAGTTTCACATCCATGTTACCGGGTTAAGAGAATAATTCTGACTAATACATATACACAGGGACTAGCCGAGTCATACAATGGAGGATCGTCGATATAATACGTTAACTAAGACTCTGGGGTGCTCGGTTAATTGACTTAGCGGGTTATACGGGTTCTTACAATCCTATAACACAATCTAGAGACCCTCGGGTTAATTCATTGGTGGAATGCACAATGACAAGATTCGAATCTATTCCCCACAGGGTTCATAAAGTAGACCATCACATCACAATAATTGTCTCAAGTTGTCAAACTACCTGACGTCGAGGGCACTTCTTAACCCAATCTCAATAGTCTACATTTATACACCCTCTTTATGGGCAATGATCAATTCAATAATAAGTATGTACTATATGGTCTGCTGAGAAAACGGTTCTTGGGTTGCCGCGTGCACACTCTATACGCTCGGTCCTTAGCACTAGCAAACCCTAGAATCACTACGTGGTTAATGGAGTACAATACAGAGTCTGCACGATAGAGCAAGACACGTTAGGCATCAGGGGAATGAGAATTATTGTATTATTTGGTAAGCTTTCTCCCGGGACAGAAGGGGCACACTCGGTAGCGAGGGACACAGGTATATCCCATGAGGTGAATATAAGGCAAGAGGGACCGGTTATTACTACTGAAGTGTGGATCACACAATTATGACTCTTCTAGGTTTCACAGTTATTCAGTTTAAGGACAAAAGAGGGTGGAAGGTATGTGTGGTATACGACTTAAAGAGTTATACACAATTACCACATTCACAAGGGAAGAGCTTCAGGATGTGCAATTGGGATGAAAAAGGGGGTTACAGGGTAGGCACGAAATTATAGATTTTAGTATTCACATGTGCTGGGGTTTGATGTACTGCTTGTAGACGGCGGGATATTTTTCTTACACGGTCCGTGGCCTCGTTGCTCCTGCCAAACAGTGTCTTGTAGAACTTGTATTGCACACTCATGGGCCGGCCACATATTAGGTTGACATCTGCTTCCCACAGTTGCACAGCAGGGCGTCACGTCTTGCTCCAGAGGGACATATGCTTGTCTTGAACTGTGCCCTCTTACAACGAGGATATGCCTCGTCATCCTATCTTCACTCCTTTAATATCATAGGCAGGTTGTGTGACGCTTCTGCATAGTAGCCACGTGCGGGCATGCGCGCGCGTCGGCTGCCCAGCCGTTTAGAAACCGGCTGGCGGCAGCTGGCCGGCCGGCTTTTCCTTAGTATATATCCTACGACAATGTAACTAATGTCTGGGATATTCTTATGTTGTTTCACAGCTTGTAGTTGCCCTTATTCTTAACCAACGCATCTTAGTATATTTTATTCTCGATAGTTAATTGTTTCATTATAATAAGAACATAAGAACATAAGAAAATGGGAGTCTGCAGAAAGCCGATTGGCCTAAGCAAGGCAGATCCCTGTCCCACACAACCCCAAATCAATTACAAAGCCCAATTATAGGCTCAACACTCTAATACCCTGAGGATCATCTTACCAAAACGGTTAGAGATTAACGCAGGATTATGGGGGTCTGCAGAGCGCTGATTGGCCCAACCCGGCTGATCCCCCTTCACACCCAACCCTTCTCGTCCATATGCTTATCCAATTTTATCTTAAAGCTCCCTACAGTTTTAGATCCCACTATAGCACTTGGTAGTCCATTCCACCCATCTACAACTCTGTTACCAAACCAATATTTGCCTATATCTTTTCTGAAACGAAATTTATCTAATTTGAAACCATTGGTACGAGTTCTTTCGCTATCACTGAGCTTTAGTACATTTGTCATGTCCCCTTTGTTAATCCCACTAACCCACTTGAACACCTCTATCATATCCCCTCTAACTCTGCGTCTCTCTAACGAATGTAAACCTAATTTCTTCAACCTTTCTTCATACGGAAGATTTCTAATATTATGGATCATTTTTGTCATTCTACGCTGTACTCTCTCCAATGAATCTATGTCCATTCTGTAATAAGGACACCAAAATTGGACAGCATAATCCATATGGGGTCTCACTAATGACAAGTAAAGTTTTAAGATAACATCAGCAGTTCTGTTACTCACACTCCTTGAGATGAACCCGAGAATCCTGTTTGCCTTATTACGAACGCCTATACACTGTTTTCTAGGCTTCAAATCATTGCTAACAAACACACCTAGATCTTTCTCACAGTCTGAATTTTCTAATTCTAAATTAGCTAGTTTATATTTAACATTTGTTTGCATCTTCCCTATCTTTAATACCTTGCATTTGTCAATGTTAAACTTCATCTGCCAATTTACTGACCATTCATGTAAGGTATCTAGATCCCTTTGGAGGCACTCTATATCGCTATCTGAATCAATTGATCTCCCCATTTTAGTATCGTCTGCGAATTTACTTATCCTACTAGTTATACCTAAATCTAGGTCATTTATGTATATAAGAAACAACAGGGGACCTAATACCGATCCCTGGGGGACACCACTTTTGACTGCTCCCCACTCTGACTTGGTACCATTTATGCTGACTCTCTGTTTCCTACCAATTAGCCATGACCTAATCCATCCCAACAACGCCCCACCTATTCCATGTGCCTCAACCTTTCTCATCAATCTCTCATGAGGGACTCTGTCGAAAGCTTTACTGAAATCTAAATATATAAGATGTAAGTCTAGTGAGAGTGGGAGGAGACGAGCGGGAGAGAGAGACCGGCTGGGGGACGTTGCTTCGCGCGGAGAGTCTAGCTTGGGACGAGCCTGATGTGCCACATGCATTTGTTCGCAACGTTAGGCTTAGTTTCGACTCACGCACGGGGTAGACGATTTTGACCCGCCAACTGTGTTGAGTGTTGCCAAGCCTGGGATGTATTCTGCATGCCTAGTGCGGGGTCCAGACATATTCAAGACTCAGAGCTCACCTCACTGTCGTACCCTTCGGACCCCCTTGATATCTATCCCTCTCAACCCCACTTAGAAACTTTCTCTCTTACTTTGTATACCTTCTTTCCACTACTTCACCAATCTATTTAATTATCCCATCCCCTTGATAGACCTTATATCTATTATTGTATTAACGACGAGCTCTCAGATAACTAGATAGGATTTTGGGCCTTATGCAGAGATGTAATTGTTAATGAGACCTAGGAAGCTTTTTTCTTGTCTCATATTTGGTGGTTTCATGCTTGCTAGTGTGTTCTTGTGTCAGGTTAGCAGGGGCTAGACCGGAGGGGGGGCTTTTTGCGATCCTTTAAGTAAAGTCTGCTGGTGCGAGTCCCGTGGACCCGCACGACTTTACTAGGATACCCGTGGGAGTCTGGGGGCATTTTCTTGTCTGTGTCCCTGTGTGTCTAGTGTTGTGTTGTGTGAGGGCCCTTGCCTAGTCCACTCAGCACTGCGCTAGCACGTCTTGCTTTTGTTTTAGGGTCGCCAGGAGAGAGTCAGATACTTGTGATCTGAGTCTCTCAAGAGAGCACCCTTTCAATTAGAGTAATTTGGCACACAGACTTGGGAACGTCCCTAGGCTAGAGCAGGTGGCTCAGCCCGGGTATCCGAAGCCTATATCCTTCCGGCTAGACCTCTGCCACCTGGCAGATTAACAGCTAGGGGTTTATCATTTCTGTATGCTTGTTATTGTGCCACAGTTTACCGTTTTTGTGAGCATTGTGAGTCAGGGTGTGGCTTAGAGACTCTGTCCGAGCAGGCTTGCCTGACTAAGAGTGAGAAGCACACCTGTATGTGGTTATGTTGCGAGTTGCTGCCTTTATTTAATTATACCTATGCCATTATACACTGTGGGTCCTATCACTAGTATTTATTCCCGCTTATGAGTTGAGAGTTCTCTAAATCCGTAACGTACTTTCTTTGCTAAGCATCAGATCCTACAGTAGCCGCATGCAGTTTAGAACCCCGCATCTTGTTACCGGTACGATGTTTTGAGGACTGTTTGCTTTCACCTTCTTTCACGCAGGGGTGATTAGTTGTATTAATTAACGTAACGTTAAATGTACTTTCTTCTAGTTTGTTATTAAATTGTTTCTGCAATTTAATTCCGTTATCTATCTTTTCCTTGAAGCTTTAAGTCAACTTAATTGTGTGATCTTTTATATAGCCTGCTTGACTATCAGCAGTCTATAGTGCATGCACCCTGTAACCGAGTCATAGGATACCTTGTTGTCCAGGCAGGACTCTTGACGGTTTAGGGTGGTTTGTTGCCTGGGTTTATAGATAAGGGTTGGATCTAGCGTTTTCCGTTGTTGCTTGTTGCCGCATACTTAGTCCAATAGAAAGAGCCCAGTGTTTATATATCCCAGGACGTAACAGTTGGTTCTCCACTCTTCTAGTTGTAGTAAGTAACTGTTTGGGAATGGGGTAATTATCTCTTTAAGTGCTTGCAGCTCTTCACAGCAATCAGGGATGGTGATAACAGTTGAATCTCATACTATCCGGAACTCAGCTTCATGCTCGTGGTTAGGGGTCGTGGGTGATTACGGCGAGGGTGGTGTGGATGCAGGGAGAAGAGGCTGGTATGGTTGCAAGAGAGGGGAGGGGTATGGCTGTTGGCTTTTAGAGTGCCAAGTGAATACGGACTTACGTTGGGAGGTCCTGGGCTTCTTGCTGCTGGATGCTCGAGAGCCAATTTCCTGGGACTTGTTTTCCTGTGTTCTTTCCTGACCAATCACCACCTTGATTCCTTTTCTCCATTCATCCAGGACTAGACTTAACCTTAGACGTAGGCGGTGGCTAAGCTCTGTGGTTAGCAGTGTAGGGTCAGAGGCTAGTATGGGGGTTCTACCTTCAGTAACAGTAAAGTAACGGGGCCTGAAGTGACAGGGATTCTTGTCGTAGGTACTAGATATGTTGCCCATGATGTTGCATAGGATGAAGGCGTCGGGGAAGTTGTCGAGATATAACGTGTGTAGGGTAGCTGTATCGCCCTTACTTCCGGTGTTCCCGTAAAGGGCGGAGGCGTCGTGGGCGGTGGGTGTTTGCAATTGCCAGGTATAGTCATTCCCAACATATATAAATAAATAAATATATATATATATATATATATATATATATATAATTATATATATATATAGCGAGTGAGAGAGAGAGAGAGAGAGAGTAGAGTAGGTTAGAGTAGAGTAGAGTAGACAAACAGACAGACATAGACAGATAGATAGATGAGACTTAGATAGAGATAGATAGATAAATAGATAGATAGATAGATAGAAAGATGTTGACTTAGATAGATAGATAGACAGAGATAGATAGACAGATATATAGATGGATAGACAGATAGATTGATGGATAGCCAGATAGATAGATATATACCTAGATAGATGGATAGATAGATAGATAGGTACATATAGTGTTAGATAGATGTAGACTTTAAAAGACAGATAGATAGATAGATAGATAGATAGATAGACAGACAGACAGACATATATATACATACATATACTGTAGATAGATAGATACTGTGTTGAGGTTAGATCGTGGGAACAGTGGCTATCCTCATCACACCGTCTGCAATATGTCTGTTATAACGGTGACTGTATACAACGGTCCTGTATGTCTGTTATAACGGTGACTGTATACAACGGTCCTGTATGTCTGTTATAACGGTGACTGTATACAACGGTCCTGTATGTCTGTTATAACGGTGACTGTATACAACGGTCCTGTATGTCTGTCTGTCTGTCTTTTATAACGGTGACTGTATACAACGGTCCTGTATGTCTGTTATAACGGTGACTGTATACAACGGTCCTGTATGTCTGTTATAACGGTGACTGTATACAACGGTCCTGTATGTCTGTCTGTCTGTCTGTTATAACGGTGACTGTATACAACGGTCCTGTATGTCTGTTATAACGGTGACTGTATACAACGGTCCTGTGTGTCTGTTATAACGGTGACTGTATACAACGGTCCTGTATGTCTGTTATAACGGTGACTGTATACAACGGTCCTGTATGTCTGTTATAACGGTGACTGTATACAACGGTCCTGTATGTCTGTTATAACGGTGACTGTATACAACGGTCCTGTATGTCTGTCTGTCTGTCTGTTATAACGGTGACTGTATACAACGGTCCTGTATGTCTGTTATAACGGTGACTGTATACAACGGTCCTGTATGTCTGTTATAACGGTGACTGTATACAACGGTCCTGTATGTCTGTTATAACGGTGACTGTATACAACGGTCCTGTATGTCTGTTATAACGGTGACTGTATACAACGGTCCTGTATGTCTGTCTGTCTGTTATAACGGTGACTGTATACAACGGTCCTGTATGTCTGTTATAACGGTGACTGTATACAACGGTCCTGTATGTCTGTTATAACGGTGACTGTATACAACGGTCCTGTATGTCTGTTATAACGGTGACTGTATACAACGGTCCTGTATGTCTGTCTGTCTGTCTGTTATAACGGTGACTGTATACAACGGTCCTGTATGTCTGTCTGTCTGTCTGTCTACTTTCTCTCTCTCTCTCTCTCTCTCTCTCTCTCTCTCTCTCTCTCTCTCTCTCTCTCTCTCTCTCTCTCTCTCTCTCTCTCTCTCTCTCTCTCTCTCTCTCTCTCTCTGAATGTGTACTATAGATTCGGCCATTGTCTGATGACAGCAGTTTGTACAGTAATATATATATATATATATATATATAGAGAGAGAGAGAGAGATAAATAGATAGATTGATAATATATATAAATTATACACACATGTATATTTTGTTTGTCTATGTGTATGAAGGAGACAAAAGGCAGGTTGTCTGTAAAGAGTGTCTCTACCAAAACCGGAGAACCAAATTTAAGGGACGTTATGGTCAAAATACATGGACACACGAAGTTTAAAGCAGCTTAAGTCATATAATGAAGGAAAGATTGATTGAGGGAGAGAGTTCTAGAATTCAATTGTTGAGTAGAAGAAAGAATGTAAAAATATGCCAATTCTTGGGTTGGAGAACTGGACAGAATAGGAGTGGGACCGTGTTGAAAGGCGGATGCCTCGCACTCAACGCAAGGGGTATGCACTGAGAGAGCTCTGAGGAACACTCATTGATGTAAAAGAGATAGAAAAGTTAAAGAGATGCAACATTGCGACGTGTAGAAGGAGATTGTAGGGAATGGTGTGAAACGTCTATTATCGCCAAAGTAATGGGTTATAACATCTTCAAATCTGCAAGCAAATGGAGCGAAACAGGTGAGGGCCAAAGAGACCCCCATCATATCAAAGGGGTTAGACACAAACTCACTACAGACGCTTCTCATATTTCAGGAATATATATATTTATTTAATCATGTATTTATATATTTATGTATTTATATATATATATATATATATATATATATATATATATATACATATATATATATAGTATAATATAATCTAGATATATATATATATATATATACTTTTAAATATATTTTATTTATTCAATTAATTCACTGGTACAATTATCTAATGTTCCTACAAAGCAATGACATTATTTAAGGGTACTGTATTATGTAACGACCAAGGCTGTTTTTCCTGGTATTGACTATTCAGGAATCCCGGCGGGGGTGCGGGGCGACATGATCCTTTAAAGATTTATAAGGATTCCTGCCATTATAAATATTATACGACTTTCTTCCTGTCTCTTAGGTGTTACAGGGTAAGTATGATATCAATTTAAATTTTGTTGCCGACAAGGATGTAGGTAAGTAACAGAGGATAAAAAGAAGACGACTTCAACACGAGAAAAGTAAAAGACAGGGGTAGCAAAAGGAAAATGGGAGAGAAAGGGTGGAAAAAAAAAAAATAAGGTAAAAGAGGACAGTGGGGAAAAGAAGACACAGATAGCACACAGAGACACTTAACATAGATAGCTACACATACGCCACCACTGACTATATTATATCTCGTATAATTGATAATTCCCTATAATACTAGATAAAGTTTATAGTGAGGTAGTGGGATGCTGGTATGCTAGATATTAGTGATTGCAAAGGAATAAGGTAGAAGAAGAAGCTTCCGAAACAGGAAGTAGGGGATGGTTACTAGCACCTATACGCATCCGTCGGAGGAGTATCAGAGTTATTTGCAGCAGAGTGTTGGTGCTGCTATTATCACGGAATGTGCGTCCCAGACTATACCTACTCGACGGGGAGGGTGTGGGG
>CM064533.1:7340580-7359924 GCA_032716605.1 Paralithodes platypus | reverse complement strand
GCGAATCAAAGTAAAACCAAACCCGAAATAAATGCCTATAGGTATATCAGAAGAGAAAAAAGTAGTTACTTCAAATGTTGGACCGCGTAGTCGATGAAAAATGGAGAATACACCAAAGACGAAGTACAAATGAGTCATGCCCTCACTACCTTCTTTGCATCAGTGTTTTACAAGCGGAAGAACCTCAGTGATATCCCTACACCCTCGCCGATTCAGATTGATAATTCAGATGTTCTACGCAATATCACCGTTACAGAGAGCGAAGGATTGAATATGTTTAGATAAACTCAAGGTAAAAATAAACGCCTCTGCGACCTGATAAAATCTCACCTAGAGTCCTAAAGGGAAGCTAAGGATCGAGCTCTCCAAACCACTGACATTGCTATTTAATAAATCCTTGCAGTCTGGAAATATGCCTGATCATTGGAAGATAGCCAACGTAAACACCGATATTCAAAAAAGGCAAAGCACATCCTTACCCAGTAACTATCGTCCAATTAGCTTAACCGCAGTTGTACGTAAAAATGTTAGAAACAATCATAAGAGAAAGACTCGTAAATCACTTAGAGGAAAGAAAAAACATAATAAAGATACTCAACCACGGCTTTTCGTTAAAAACGTTCCTGTTTAACAAAACCTCTTAGGATTCTTCCACGATATCCTCAACTTATTACGATGAGAGTGAAAGCTGTAGATATTATATACCTTGATTTTCAAAAGGCCCTTGACAAAGTTCCCCACAAACGTTTACTGCTAAAACTAAAATTGCATGGGAATACAAGATGGTGTGTTGAAATGGATAGAAAATTGGCTCAGGACACGGGAAAGCAAAGAGTAGTCATAAACGGTATAAGGAATCTAAATGGACCAATGTAAGTAGCGTTTGGGTACACCAGGGATCGGTACTAGGACCAATTCTCTTTTCTAATTTACATCAACGACATAGATGAGGGTCTCACCTGTACAATCTCAAAATTTGCTGACGATAAAAAAATTGCAAATAGCCTACTCTCAAAAGAACAATGTTGACGATATGCAACACAATCTAGATAAGTTGTCATGTTGGGCCCAAATTTGGCAAATGAGTTTCAATGCGGATAAATGAAAAGTACTACCTATCGGATAACAAAATGAGAAAGCAAACTATTTGATGAATGGCACTCAGCTTACAGATTGTAAAACAGAGAAACCGATCTGGCAGTAACAATATCGATGTAACCTAAAACCGAGCCAACAATGTTCAGAAGTTGTTAAGAAGGTAACAAAATAATTTGCTTGGAATAGGCAGGTCATTTGCGCATAAATCCAAAGACGTTATCCTAAACCTTTACAATTCCTTAGTCCGACCTCTTCTTGAATACTGCTTTCACTCCTGTTGCCCTTATTACCAAAACGATATAGACAAGCTAGAACGCGTTCAACGTAGAGTTACCCAAAATGATACCTAGCCTAAAAAACAAACCATAGGAGGAAGCGTCTTAGAGAATTAAATCTATTCCCTTTTAACCCAGCGCAGATTAACGAGGCGACTTAATTCAAGTGTTCAAAATCATCCCAAAAGGCAGCGGGACAATATGAACTGTAGTACAGTTTCTTCACTATTCGACCAATTCTAATTACTACGCGGGGAAACGGTTGCAAAATTAGTGGTAAATCTTTTAAACTTTACACGAAGCTAAGAATTTCTTCTTCAATCGATGTTCGTCAACTTATGGAATGGGCTTCCTCCAGATGTCATAGGACTGCAGCACCGTCGATTCATTTAAACGTCGCCTAGAACAAAAATATCTCGCATCAAACCCGCGACTGACTGCGTTTGTAAATGAATAACTTTATTTTATCCTCCCATCCGTTACTAACCCATCTGTCCCCTACTAACTTCCTAATCCTGCCACGGACATTAGTTCCAGGGCAGTGTTAGTTCCCTTTCCAAAGTTCCCTTACCCACTCTAAACCAAGTTTGCGACACTTGATCCTCAGTGTTTTTGGAGGACAAGAAGCATAGAAGGGTTCACTAGACCTGTGTTTGCTTGATTTCCTTTGTACTACCTCTGTACTCTTTTGTACTCTATCTCTCTTCTCTCTCTCTCAAAGTGGGAAGGCTTGACCTCTATCTGCAGAGGGCTGGGATGCATATGAAAAAAAAAAAAAAAAAAAAAAATGTATGTGTATGTGTGTTGCACTGTACAGTACGAATATATACTGTATTATAGGTATGTATGGGTGTATGTATGTATGTGTATATGTGTGTGTGTGTGTGTGTGTATGTGTTAGGTAGGTAACGGTGTGTGGTTGGATATATATAAGATAATATTATATATATATATATCATTGATATATATATAGTTTGTAAGGCCAGACTGCCATAGTAAAGGACCTCGAGGTCTGTGTGGTCTGTGTATCTTTGTAAGCTCTATTAGTAGCTCTCATCTCTCCTCTCTCCTCTCTGCTCTCTCCTCTCTATCTTCCCTCTCATAATTACACATTTCCCAATTAAGGCTTCTGGCGCTACTAATCACCTCGTACTAATTTACTCCTGAAACATCCCACGGACAGTTTTGAGTAGGACGAAACTGTTACAGGATGTTTTAAGGATGGAGGTGGTTGCTTTTCTGGATCCCCCTGTCCCTCGTGTTTTAGCATATTAGTTTTGAGGATGTTAGCGTTCGGTCTATTATTTTGACGATTTAACACCTTTCACCCCATTTCGTTGTCAATTTTAAAAATCTTTCGTTCCAATTTAGCTGTCGATTTTTCATGACGAGCGATAGCGATCCTGCAATTTTAAGAGGAATCGGCCTTCGGTAGGGACAATTCCGACAATTTACCCCATTTATCTTGAAGGGGGCTCTAGTATTTTTATTTTTGTAAGCTTGATGGAGGTCTAGCGATGAAACTAAAAACATAAATGAATAAGCTGAATAAACAGCCACTATTACCTTAAGTAGATTCTGCAGCGTTTCTCAGGTGTTGATTATTGTTAAGTTGATTACACTGAGTATTAGGATATACAGTTAGTCTATGTTTAGATACAATATAATTACATAAAGCCAGCAACGAGTTCTGACAACATTGATTCTTTTTGATAGGTTCCTGTCACTGCTGGAGTTTCTCAGGGATGTGTCCTGGCCCATGCGTGTTTATTATACAGTTTTAAATTTAGATATGGTATTAGGATAAATGTGTGTTATCCAGATTTGCCGAGATATGAAAGTAGAAGTTGAGAAGAAACTTAGTACGGTAGTCTTACCGTTTCTGAATTACATTGAATTTGGTTGATCTCTCTCTCTCTCTCTCTCGCTCTCTCTCTCTCTCTCTCTCTCCTCTCTCTCTCTCTCGTTATAATATATATATATATAGTATAACAGTATATATATATCTATCTACCATAATCTACATCATCTCTCATAAATTTTCCCCTCCCCTGCTCCTTCTCCCTCAGTGTTTTGGAGGACAAGCAACCTAGAAGGGTCAATAGATCTGTTGTTGCTGATTTCCTTTGTAACTCCTTTGTACTCACTCTGTGGTTGCACGGCTGTCTTTTGTTTATGAGGAAGGTCTAAGGAATGTCACGAGGCGGATGATGGTGGGGCTGGTGGTGGTTGGTCAGTCTTGTGTAAAGCCGGTATCACACGAGAGCTTTCCACAGTCAAACATTCGCGATGATCAACATTGGTCTGGCAACATGTCTAGAGTATTTTGCACTGGTATCGAAACTAGACTGACGATAGATGAGTTTAGGTGACCGAAAAATGTTTCATGTTAGCCTCATAAGCTGCCAGGGACCAGTGTGAGTATAAATGTTGAGGAAAAAGGCCGCTCGTGTGATACGCTTAACCAACCACCTGAAGTACAGGTGTGAAGCAACTACTCAGCCAAAATGTGGACGCTTGAGGGGTGGGAGGGGTATTTTTATTGTTCCCCGTCTTCCTCATGCTTGCCCCATTAGTTTGCAGATTTAATAAAAGGTTTTTCCCATTAGTTGTTGGTTTTTTAAGGACCTGTCGACCCATTACGTTGTCAATATTAAGACCTTTCGTGCATTTAGGTGGCGATTTGTTTCCCTGGCGAAACCGATAGTGAGCCTGTAATTTTGGAAAAGCGCTAGGCCGGATTTTTTTTTCGACCGAAAATATGTTACAAATTAATCATGAAATTTTTTTTTTGATTGATGGATGTTGTTTTAATCATGACTTGGGATCTGATGAGATGTGTTTTAATCATGAATTGGGGAAATCTGAGGATGGTGTTTAATCTGAAGGGGGAAATCTGAGGGATGTTGTTTTAATCAATGAAGGGGGTCTGAGGATTGTGGTTTAATCATGAATTGGATTGATGGATGTGTTTTAATCATGTTAAGGGGGATCTGATGGATGTTGTTTACTCATGAAGGAGGATCTGATGGATGTTGTTTTTAATCATGAAGGAGGATTCTGAGAGTTGTTTTAATCATGAGAGGGGTCTGATGGATGTGGTTTTAATCATTGAAGGGGGATCTGACAGGATGTTTGTTTAATCATGAAGGAGATATGATTGGATGTTGTTTAATCATGAAGGGAGATATGCATGGAGTTGTTTTAATCAGGAAGGGGGATCTGATGGATGTTGTTTGTAAAAGTTTGATGGATGGTTCTAGGTAGGAAACTAGAAACGATACTGAATAATGAAAACACTCGATCAAAAAGTGAACAATCTCCCTTAACCCTGGCAAGGATCCGATTACATTTTTGTTCTGGTTTATGTTATTGAGATATTGTATCAGGTTAGAAAGATTTATGGATATTAGGGTTGGTTGTGTAGTCCTAAACCATGATAATTTCCTCCCAGATCCTTCCAAACTGGATTTCATTCGTCTAACTAATAGGGAACAGAATAACATGTCAAAATGGTGATAATCTCAATGTTTTTTTTGGTTTTTTTTTTAAAATTTGTGATAGTTTTACCCTTTTTGATCCTAGAGGGCCTCCGAAGTTGGACAAAATCGTCTAGATAGCCAGAATAGACTGTCAAAACGCCCGTCATTATCTCCTAAGGGTTTATTTTTTCAATGACATCTGATGCATTCTTACATTTTAGTTTACAATCCTATAGTCTGTTTCTTTTCAACTGACGGTAAATTGCTAAGGTTCCAATCAAGATTTTCTCGGATGATTTTGAAGATTTTGTAGGGAAACTATTGGTGCTAATTATATAAATTGGTCTTAATATGAGGCAGAGACAATAGTGGTGTCATATTTTTCAATTCCAAATATCGGAGGACATTAGCTTTGCCAAGGGATTCAATTTACCGTCAGATATGAAATGAAACGAGCACCGGTAAAATGAAACCGAGAGCACCGGTAAAATGAAAAACAGAGCCCCGGTAAAATGAAACGAAGCACCGGTTAAATAAACACAGAGCACCGGTTAAAATGAAAAATCAGAGCACCGGTAAAATGAAACCGCGATCACCGTTAAATAATGAACCGCCCGCACCGGTAAAATTAAACTGAGCACGCGGAAAATTAAAGAGAGCACCGGTAAAATGAAAACAGAGCACCCGGTTAAAATGGACGTAACTTTGGATGGGGAGATAATTTCGGGGCATTCTGGAAAAAAACATAATGAAACCGTAAGTTATGAGATAAATGCAAGAGCATGATGGTATGAAAAACAACACGTATTGTCTGCGGTGTTCTTTCCTAATGCAGAAGCCTTTTTCCATAACTGTAGCTTACATGACTTTAATCAGAAACTGTCCGATATATACACCCTTGTCTGAAGTTAGGCCATTTTACGGTATAGTTATTATTGTGTACGACATGGTGTTGGTTGGGAGGAGGGAAGCTCCGGTTGACATAAACTCGTACAGTTGGCCACCATGAAGTTTCCATACACTCACGCCGATGTTGTGTAGGGACGAACACTTCACACCGATCGAGTTAATATGAATGACCGATTGACTGCATTAGTTAAGGAGGGAGGTATTTATTCTCACATCATGTTTAGCCCATTAGTTGTGAGATTTTTTTAAAGACGTTCGCCCCTAATTAAGTTTGGCATTTTTTTTAGACTTTTTGGCCGCCAATGTTGTTCCATATATAAGACCGTTTGCGTGCCAAATTAGGTGTTATTATTTTCCTGTGTGAGTGATAGCTAATCCTGCAATGTTAGGAGGGTAGTCGGGGCCTTCGGTCGGGCCCATTTATCTACCAAAACATTATGCACACATTTAAATCTCCTTTCGAAAGGGTCTTGGAGGGGTGGTTCTTGGGGGGGTTTAAGCTTGAAAGAGCGTGTCTGAGTAAAACTAAATACAATATTTAAAATAATAAATTATGTAGGTTCGGTGGTCCTCAACAACCCAACTCTACCTCCTAAAAAGCGAGACTTTTCTCTATGCCCATCGAGTAATGAAATATTTACAAACACATCTGCCAGTCCGTGGATTCGAACCCAGGACGCTCACAACCGCAAATCAACACCTTTATGCCATTTGCGCCCGACGAGACAGTTAAAAGGAATGGTGGACACTTGCCTACGATTTATTATCGCAACGTGAATCTGCGAATATCTGCTACAAATCTAAGCATGTACACCATCTACTCCTACAATCGATCGTTAATGAAATATTTACCAAAAACCTACATGTGGCAGAAAGAACAAAATGAAATCAAACCCCATTTACTATATGGATCAGGTAAAACGGTTTGATAACCTAATTATGCTAGTTGTTAACCTTATTACATTTCATCATAAATAACCCCATTTAAATATATGATCAGTGAACGGTTTGATAATAATTATGATCGTATGTAACTTATAAATTTCATTCATAAACCCCATAACCCCATAATATAGGATCAGTTAACTGTTTTTTGATACCTAATTATGCTCGTATGTTTAAACCTTATTACATTTCATCATAAAATAACTAAAATATGATCATTAACTGTTTGATACCTAATTTATGCTCGTATGTTAAACCTTATTACATTTCATCATAAATAAACCCCATTCTAATATATGATCAGTTAACTGTTTGATACCTAATTAGGCTCGTATGTTAACTTATTACATTTCATTCATAAAATAACCCACTATAATATAGATCAGTTAACTGTTTGATACCGAATTATGCTGTATGTTACCTATTACATTTCATTCATAAAATAACCCCATTAATATATGATCAGTTAACTGTTTGATACCTAATATGCTCGTATGTTACCTTATTACTCATTCATAAAATAACCCTTATATATGATCAGTTAACTGTTTGATACCTAATTATGCTCGTATGTTAACCTTATTACATTTCATTCATAAAATAACCCCATTATAATATATGATCAGTTAACTGTTTGATACCTAATTATGCTCGTATGTTAACCTTATTACATTTCATTCATAAAATAACCCCACTATAATATATGATCAGTTAACTGTTTGATACCTAATTATGCTCGTATGTTAACCTTATTACATTTCATTCATAAAATAACCCCACTATAATATATGATCAGTTAACTGTTTGATACCTAATTATGCTCGTATGTTAACCTTATTACATTTCATTCATAAAATAACCCATGTAATATATGATCAGTTAACTGTTTGATACCTAATTATGCTCGTATGTTAACCTTATTACATTTCATTCATAAAATAACCCCATTATAATATATGATCAGTTAACTGTTTGATACCTAATTATGCTCGTATGTTAACCTTATTACATTTCATTCATAAAATAACCCCATTATAATATATGATCAGTTAACTGTTTGATACCTAATTATTCTCGTATGTTAACCTTATTACATTTCATTCATAAAATCACGGAGTGTATCCAAGTAAATATGGCCAACTGTACGATTTTATCAAACTGAAAAATAGAGTGTTTATTTTATCAAACTGAAAAAAAGAGTGTGTTTATTTTATCAAACTGAAAAATAGAGTGTGTTTATTTTATCAAACTGAAAAATAGTGTGTTTATTTTCAGCTGGTGGTAAACTGTGTGTGAATTTGTGTTTTGTCTGTGTTTGTTTGTTGTTTATGTTTTCCCTGTTCTTGCTCTGTCTTGAGGCGGCCACCCCCAAGAAAATACAAAATAAAAAAATAAAATGGAATGAAATAAAACGTAATAATAAAAAATAGGAAAAGTGGGGATTGGGCCTGAGCATATAGATAGATAGATAGATAGATAAATTGCAAAATAGTTCCTAATAGATAACCTAGTTCCTTCTTTAACTGCACACAGTCGTCTAACTTTAGCCAGAGTCCAAGGTAAAAACACATCATGGTGCTTAGGGGGTTAATTAATAGAGTTCCTTACTAAGCTACTAAGCTTACTAAGGATCAGTTTTGGCCCCAATTCTGTTCCTCATTCATATCAATGATCTCATATCTACCACTCATAATTCAATACATTCCTACGCAGATGACTCAACACTCCACAGTTCCTTCACATTTACCAATTCTTTCACCCAACCCGATCTTGCAAATTAAAAAATAAACACTGCAATTTCTCTGAACCAGGACCTTTCTAGAATTAATGGATGGGGACAAAAGAATCTAGTTTCCTTTAATGCACAGAAAACCAAGTACATTCAATTTTCTAACCGACAGAATCTCACTGACTCCCATATATTTTTGAATGATGTAAATATTCCCACTTCCCCTAGTATTGACATTCTCGGTGTAACATTAACTACTAACTTGAGCTGGACACATTATGTTAGAAGCATTGCTAGGAATGCCTCTAAAAAACTGGGACTCCTGTACAGAGTTCGAGAATTCTTCACTGACGAGCAGTTGGCCGTAATATATAAAAGTCATGTGCGTTCTCAGATGGATTACTGTTAACCTCTGTGGGGTGGAAGTGGAGTGGTTGCATTGAGGCAGTGGGACAAAATTCAAAATAAAGCTATTAGATTAATCAATAACCCTGCAATCACACAGGACCTTCGTACATTATCCATACGAAGAAACTTTGCATCCCTTGCATTATTCTACAGATATTTTCACAGCAATTGTTCCGAGGAACTTGCTTCAATTGTGCCGCCTCTCCACATCTTTCCCCGTAGAACTAGGGCAGCTGAGAGCGCCATGAATTTACACTTTCTCCTCCACAATGCAGAACTTCTGCTTATCAGAATTCATTTATCCCCAGAGCTACTACTCTTTGGAATTCACTTCCCTCGAATTGCTTTCCACAAACTTACAATCTACAAATGTTTAAATCCAGTTGTTACAAACATTTTATGAATGGAGGATGCCTTTAGGCACATGGACCTTTTTGTTTTATCTGTGTTTTTCCTTCCTCCGTTCACTGTCTCTTTAAAAAAAAAAAAAAAAAAAAAAAAAAAAGCTATATATTCATCTACTGATAACAAGAGTGTAATATAATAATATTGTTCTTTATGTTAATACAATGGTTAATGAGATTTGAATTAGATACTACTATACCCTGTTCCAAATAGGTAGGCTTGAAATCGTGAACCCTAACCTCTGTAACTACGAAAGGGCTAGAGCAAATGAGCTGTAAATGTCCACACCTATTTCCTGTCTGACTCTTCCCAAATGGTAGAAATATGAGCTCGATCACTCTAGTCGTTTGTGAGTTATAGAGGTTATTATTTTGGTCAAAAGTTTTGGCCTACATATTTGGCACAGGGTATAATCGCTGGTTACTAGAATCCCATGAGAACTGTGGAAGATCATTGCATGGTAAAGCCGGTATCACACGAGCGCTTTTTCACTCAACATTTATCCTCATCACTGGTCTGGCAGCTTGTGAGGTCAACATTTAAAATATTTCGGTCACCTAAATTCATCTACCACCAGTCTAGTTTCCGATACCAGGGCAAAATATTCCAGAAATATTGCCAGAAAAATGTTGATCACCGAATGTTGACTATAAAAGTTCTACAAACTACAAAAAATACATAGTTTATGAGCCAGGTTTTCGGTCAACGAACTATTGATTTTCCCTGCACCCAACGCTCCGACTACTGTAATAAAGCCACGGGTCGTAATTCTCCCCATGGACGGTTTTAATGAGGCTCCCTAACGTCTGTTTTTCACCGTGGAGTAGGGTTGTTAGAGTAGACGGAAGAGGGTACTAGACGGGTAAGAGAGAGAGAGAGAGAGAGAGAGAGATAGAGTTAGAGTGAGAGAGAATGGTATTATACTGTTTTGAGAGAGTGTGTGATGTGTAAAGGAGAGAGAGAGAGTGGTATTATACTGTTTTGAGAGAGTGTGTGATGTGTAAAGGAGAGAGAGAGAGAGAGAGAGAGAGTGGTATTATACTGTTTTGAGAGAGTGTGTGATGTGTAAAGGAGAGAGAGAGAGAGAGAGTGTATTATAACTGTTTTGAGAGAGTGGTGATGTGTAAAGGAGAGAGAGAGAGAGATGGAGAGAGGATGAGAGAGAGTTAGATAGAATTAGAGTTAGAGTGAGAGAGAGAGAGTTAGATAAAATTTGAGTTAGAGTGAGAGAGTGGTATTATACTGTTTTGAGAGTGTGTGATGTGTAGGGAGAGAGAGAGAGAGAGAGAGAGAGAGAGAGAGAGAGAGAGAGTTAGAGTGAGAGAGAGAGAGTGGTATTATACTGTTTTGAGAGAGTGTGTGATGTGTAAGGGAGAGAGAGAGTTAGAGTGAGAGAGAGAGAGTGGTATTATACTGTTTTGAGAGAGTGTGTGATGTGTAAGGGAGAGAGTTAGAGTGAGAGAGAGAGAGTGGTATTATACTGTTTAGAGAGAGTGTGTGATGTGTAAGGGAGAGAGAGAGTTAGAGTGAGAGAGAGAGAGAGGTATTATACTGTTTTGAGAGAGTGTGTGATGTGTAAGGGAGAGAGAGAGTTAGAGTGAGAGAGAGAGAGAGTGGTATTATCGTTTAGAGAGAGAGTGTGATGTGTGTAAGGGAGAGAGAGAGAGAGTTAGAGTGAGAGAGAGTGGTATTATACTGTTTTCAGAGAGTGGGTGATGTGTAAGGGAGAGAGAGAGAGAGAGTTAGATAGAATTAGAGTTAGAGTGAGAGAGTGGTATTATACTGTTTTGAGAGTGTGTGTGTTGTGTAAAGGAGAGAGAGAGAGAGAGAGGTGGGTGGGGGGGGAGGGGAGTTGACTATATTTGTACACTCAGATGTGCCATATAATCTCTAGCCTTCACCTTTTCTAATCGTGAAAGTATATCTCTATAGTATAGCGTCTTAGAGAATTAAATATATTTCCTTTAACCCAGCGCAGATTAAGAGGCGACTTAATTCAAGTGTTCAAAATCATCAAAGGCATCGACAATATGAACTTAGTAAGTACTTCACTATCGACCAATCTAATTACACGCGGGGAAACGGTTGCAAAATTATTGGTAAATCTTTTAACTCACACGAAGCTAAGAATTTCTTCTTCAATCAAGTTGGCAACTTATGGAATGGGCTTCCCTGAGATGTCATAGACTGCAGCACCGTTGATTCATTTAAACTTCGCCTAGAAAAATATCTCGCATCAAACCCGCGACTGACTGCGTTTGTAAATGAATAAACTTTATTTATCCTCCCCTCAGTTACTAACACATTTGTCCCGTACTAACTTCCTAATCCTGCGACGGACATTAGTTCCAGGGCAGTAGTTCCCTTTCCAATGTTCCCTTACCCACTCTAAACCACTGTTTGGACACTTGATCCTTAGTGTTTTGGAGGACAAGCAGCCTAGAAGGGTCACTAGACCTGTTGTTGCTTGATTTCCTTCCTCCTTTGGACACTTTATCCTTTGTACTCTAGAAACTAATTTATGGATACCATTTCTATACATCAACTACAAATGTATGGTATTTATTTTGACAATCAAGTTCTATAGGAAATCAATAGTGCAACTTGCATAAAGACAAACATTATCTTGAATACGAAAGACTAGTAAGGTGTCCGAGTGGTATTACATTGTATATATTGATTTGGGTTGGGTATTATGTTCCAATGAATATTTGGCCCTTTGACCATTTTCCCCAGTATGAATAATTTTTAGAAATATCTTTATTTGTGTTTGGGTTAGAGAAGACCATAACAACAATATACAAAGAAAAACATTCAGAAGCAACGGTCACCATAAGACGAAAAATGAATACATGTGTGTTAAAAAAGCTAACGTTATCTATACTAGAGTAGAGGTTTGAGAGAGAGAAGAGATAGAGAGGAGAGAGAGAGAGATAGAGGAGAGATAGGAGGAGAGAGAGAGAGAGAGAGGAGAGAGAGAGAGAGAGAGAGAGAGAGAGAGAGAGAGAGAGAGAGAGAGAGAGAGAGAGAAGAGTGAGAGAGAGAGAGAGCGAGAGAGAGAGAGAGAGAGAGAGAGAGAGAGAGAGAGAGAGAGAGAGATTTACATAGATACACTGGCCACACAGATCTTACGATCCCTACGAGGTGACCAGGACTTAATCCTAATAGAGATAGCAACCCTAAGAGCAAGTGGAAGGAAAGTATAGCAAAGTTGAAGGCTCTCTCCCCACCCTCCGTACCCTCCGGCAATTCGTCGTTCATGAAACAAGTGAATAACCTTGCAAGGCTTGGAAGTCGCCTGAAGGAATTTATAGAATAGTTATAAATGGGAAGGAAAAGGCATGCACACCTTCACTTTTTTTGTTTTTTTTTTTTTATTTTCAACTAAAAACGTTTTCATTTCCGCCAGGTTCTCTTATCAGTGATCAGCTTCTACTGCAGACCAACTTTTCTGTGATATGTGTCTAACCTTTTTTTAAATGTGTATATCGAGTCACTGTCAATAACTTCATTAGGGAGCTTATTCCACTCATTAATAATACTGGGTGAAGAAATTTTTAGTTATGTCTAGGTTCGCTTTCCTGCCTGTTAGTTTTAATTTGTTTCCTCTTGTGGAACCTTCTTTGGCTATCTTAAATAGATTATTAGGATTTACGTTACTAAAGCCTTTTAGTATCTTAACACACTCTATCAGCTGTCCCCTTATTCTCCGTTTCTTAAGCGAAAACAGGTCGAGTTCTCTTAATCTCTCATTGTATGGCTTATTTCTAAGGGAAGGGATTAACTTTGTTGCTCTACGCTGAACGGATTCTAGTTTCCCTATGAGAGAGAGAGAGAGAGAGAGAGAGAGAGAGAGAGAGAGAGACTGTACCAACCTTGCAGTCCCTACTAGGCTGTCTGAAATTAGTTATAATATAGCAAAGTACAAAGTTGAGAAATATTGTGTACTACTGATACTTAACTTGTTGTTTTACCTATATTATTCCAACCTCATTGAAATGGATGTCTAGCCTCCTATTGAACGTGTCAATTGTATTACATAGTACCACTTTCTCTGGTAATTTGTTCCACGCATTGACCACACTGAAGGTGAAGAAGTGCTTTGTGTCATTGAGATTCGCCCTCCTGGTTTATAATTTCACGCCATTTCCCCGAGTTGATGAACTATTAATGATTTTCAACAGTAAATCTACATCAAATGTCAAAACACTTTTTTAATATCATGAAACATTAAATTAATTGACCTTGCAATCTTCTTTGCTTAAGTGAAAACAAATCTAATTTTCTTAATTATAATTAATATCTTGTGATATAATATATTTCTCAGTGAGGTATCAACTTTGTCGCTCTACCCTGCAGTGACTCGAGTTTGTCAATGTCCATGTTCAGATAAGGCGACCTAATTGCACGCCATATTCAAGATGGGGCCTCACTATGCTTTTGAATAATTGTACCATAATGGGCTCATTTTGTAATGTAAATTTTCTTTTAATAAATTTTGATGCTCTATTAGCATTGTTCGCAGCTGTTGCAAATTGATCTGAGTGTTTTTTTCTTCAGATATTAGAACCCCCAGGTTTTTAACTAACGCACTTATTTTTATTGGTTGGCCTTTCGTCTTGTATTCATAGATATACACTTATACAGTATATATATATATATATATATATATATATATATATATATATATACAGTATATATATATATATTATATATATATTTCTATGTGATTGAGGGAGGCAAAAGGCAGAAATGCCTATAGCGAGTGCTTCCCCCATAGTTGAAAGAGTGACAGGGCCAAAATCAAGGGACGTTCGAGCCAAAATGCCTGGACACACGGAGTTTGAAGCAATTTAAGTCATAAGAAGAGGGAAAGATTGATTCTGGGAGAGAGTTCCAGAGCTCAGCTGTTGAGTAGAAGAAAGTTTGAGAGTAACGTTTCACTCTTGGGTTGGAGAGTTGCACAGAGTAGGGGTGGGATTGAGTTGCAAGACGGGTACCACGTAAAGGAGGTGGTATACACTGGTATACAGTATATATATATATATATATATATATATATATATATATATTTTTTTTTTTTTTTTTTTTTTAACCCTTTGAGGATCGATGATGCAGTTCTTTTTTGTTTTATGTTCAGACTATACAAACGCACCATTATCCTCAAGGGGTTTATGTCCTATTTGTAAGAACATTTGTCAACATTGAATGTCATCTGCCAGTTGTCTGACCATTCAATTATTTTATTAATTCCAATTGCATCATATTGCTGTCTTCTTCGAATACTGAATATCCTATCTTTGTGTCATCAGCGAACTTTGAGATAGTGTTATTTAATCCTACATCAATGTCATTTATACACCTCAGGGGAGGTGTGGTGGAGTGGTGGAGTTGTCTTGCAACTGGACTGGTAATCCAATGGACCCGGGTTATAATCCCGATTTGTCAATGGGAAGATATTATTGGGATGGAATTTATGCCGTACCTAGTATCAGTGCATTACCACAAAGCCCACCGAAACGCCATATAAATACCCTTATTATTCCCTGATTAAATAGCACTGTATGAATATTCCCATATTCAAACTATGCTACAGGGGGGCAATGCCTAGTGAGTTCATTGCTCAATAGGTGGCGTTCTCAGAGTGAGGGTCCGAGTCTCGGACGTGAGACAGTGAATCACTGGAGCGAGGCAGCTTCAGAGATGAGGCTGCTTAGCATTGAGTGGGCAACTAAGCCCTATGCATCCTGCTAAGGCAAGATGGCAGGGGCTGGTTGTAGCTAAAAGTGCTACACATGTCTCACTCCCTAGACTGGAACGAGGACTCACGGGCTTCACCGTAAATAAAACGCCTGGACCTGATACAATCTCGCCTAGAGTTCTAAAGGAAGCTAAGGATGAGCTCTCCAAACCACTGACATTACTATTCAATAAATCCTTGCAGTCTGGAACTATGCCCGATCAGTGGAAGCTAGCCAACGTAACACCGATATTCAAAAAAGGCAGCAAATCCCTACCCAGTAACTATCGTCCAATTAGCTTAACCTCAGTTGTATGTAAAATGCTAGAAACGGTCATACGAGACAGACTCGTAAATCACTTAGAGGAAAATAACATACTTAAAGATACTCAACACGGCTTTCGTAAAAACGTTCCTGTTTAACAAACCTCTTAGACTTCTTCCACGATATCCTCAACCTCTACGATGAGAGTAAAGCTGTAGATATTATATACCTTGATTTTCAAAAGGCCTTTGACAAAGTTCCCCACAAACGTTTACTGCTAAAACTAAAAGCGCATGGAATACAAGACGGTGTGTTGAAATGGATAGAAAATTGGCTCAGCGACAGAAAGCAAAGAGTAGTCATAAACGGTAAGGCATCAAAATGGACCAATGTAAGTAGCGGGGTACCCCAGGGATCGGTACTAGGACCAATTCTCTTTCTAATTTACATCAACGACATAGATGAGGGTCTCACCTGTACAATCTCAAAATTTGCTGACGATACAAAAATTGCAAATAGCGTACTCTCAAAAGAACAAGTTGACGATATGCAACACAATCTAGATAAATTGTCATGTTGGGCCCAAATTTGGCAAATGAGTTTCAATGCGGATAAATGTAAAGTACTACATATCGGATACCTAAATGAGAAAGCAAACTATTCGATGAATGGCACTCAGCTTAAGAATGTAAACAGAGAAACCGATCTGGGAGTAACAATATCGAGTAACCTAAAACCGAGTCAACAATGTTCAGAAGTTGTAAGAAGGCAAACAAAATAATTGGCTTTATAGGCAGGTCATTTGAGCATAAATCCAAAGAAGTTATCCTAACCCTTTACAATTCATTAGTCCGCCCTCTTCTGGAATACTGCGTTCAATCCTGGTGCCCTTATTACCAAAAAGATATAAACAAGCTAGAACGAGTTCAACGTAGAGTTACCAAAATGATACCTAGCCTAAAGAACAAACCATACGAAGAGCGTCTTAGAGAATTAAATCTATTTCCTTTAACCCAGCGCAGATTAAGAGGTGACTTAATTCAAGTGTTCAAAATCATCAAAGGCATCGACAATATGAACTGTAGTAAGTACTTCACTATCGACCAATCTAATTACACGCGGGAAACGGTTGCAAAATTATTGGTAAATCTTTTAAATCACACGAATCTAAGAATTTCTTCTTATCGAGTTGTCAACTTGTGGAATGGGCTTCCCCGAAACGTTATAGACTGCATCACCGTTGATTCATTTAAACTCCGCCTAGACAAATATCTCGCATCAAACCCGCGACTGACTGCGTTTGTAAATGAATAACTTTATTTTATCCCCCCCTCAGTTACTAACCCATCTGTCCCCTACTAACTTCCTAATCCTGCCACGGACATTAGTTCCAGGGCAGTAATTCCCTTTCCAATGTTCCCTTACCCACTCTAAACCACTGTTTGGACACTTGATCCTCAGTGTTTTGGAGGACAAGCAACCTAGAAGGGTCACTAGATCTGTTGTTGCTTGATTTCCTTTGTACTCCTTTGTACTCCTTTGTACTCCTTTGTACAATGTATAATGGTTAAATGTACAGGCTTTCAGCCTATGCCCAAGAGGGAGTAGATGGAATATAGAAAACATAAATAAATAAATAAAACAATGGTCCCAGGACCGATCCCTGAGGCACTCCACTATAATAGGTTCCTATTCAGATTCCAGTCAATTGATTACAACTCTCTGCTTTCTGTTTGTGAGCCAACTTCTTGTCCATGCATGAAATTTTCCTTTAATTTCTAACATTTCCAATCTATTCAACAATGTTTTATGTGGTACCTTATCGAAAGCCTTCTGGAAAATATAAGTAGATAATATTTAATTATTTGGTGGAGTAATTTTATGTAAATAGTCTATTATTCAAAATATGCTATAGGGGTGCAATGCCTGGTGAGTTATCTGCTCAACAGGTGGCGTTGTGTGTGTGTAAGTGTGAGAGTCTGAGAGTCCGAGTGTAGGGGGTGAGACAGTGAAGCACGGGAACGAGGTGGCTTCAGAGATGGGGTCGTTTCGGGCCATGAGTGAGCACCGTGCCTCATGTGAAGGCAAGATGGCAGGTGCTCGTGCTTCACATGTCTCACTCCCTAGACTGGAACAAGACCTCACGGGCTTCACTGTTCATTGTAAAGCGGTGAATGTTAAGGCTCTCAGCCTATGCCCGAGAGGAAGTAAGTTGGAATAAAAAAAAAAAAAAAAAAAAAAAATAATACAATTCAATCAAATTTGTTAGGCATAACTTAGTGGATCTAAAGTTATGCTGGCTGTCTGCGATCAACTTATTTGATTCTAGATACCGTAATCTACTATCCTGTCTCTTAGAATTGTTTCCAGAATTATTCATATTTTTGACATTAAACTAATTGGTCTAATTGAGACTAATTAAGAGAGAGAGAGAGTGAGAGTGAGGGATATAAAGAGACTAACAGGAGAGAGAGAGATATCAGGAGACTTGACACACACACACCATCTTTCTCTCTCTCTCTCTCTCTTCCTCTTACTCCTTCTCGTGTGTAGTCTTGCTGCTCTTCCCTTTCTCTCTCTCTTCCTGTCTGCAGCCATCTTTATCTTGTTCCCCTTCTCTCCCGCTTCCGTGCTTCCTTCCGCAATCTCTCTCTCTCTATCTATCTATATCTATCTATCTATCTATCTATCTATCTATCTATCTATCTATCTATCTATCTATCTATCTATCTGTCTGTCTGTCTGTCTGTCTGTCTTTCGTTCTCTCCTATATTTCTCCACCCAAGTTTTAGTATACTTCTTCTGTGTATGTTGCGACTGTCTTCCATTTGTCTTCACCATAGGAGGATTCTTTTCGCTGACAGGAGAATCAATTTGTTCCATATCCCTTGACTGCCTAAGGACAATCCTGCGTAGGAAGAAAGTCACTTTGGGAAGACCAGAGTAACATGGAAACGTTTTATTTATAGTCACATTTACAAATATTTGTATTTGGTATTATTCATATTTTTTTCAATGAGTAAGGAACCAAAAGGCCAAATGTTTAAATAACTTGAGAAAATTAAGGAATGAATATAAACATAATTTGAAGAGGAGCACTATCTTTATTGACAACGTTTTGCAGCAGTGAAGGTATCTGTAAAACGTTGTCAAAGTGCTTCTCCTCATATGGTGTATCTTAATAAATAAAGGTCAATGTTTGTCAGTTACCCGACCTTTGTTACTAAACTCCTCCCACAGTTTTGGTGCCAGGTGGGAGTGTGGGGCACCGTTGGAAAGCCCAAGCTTTGGGGATGGTTTTAGGCGAGTTTAGTGGAAATCAGAGACACTTTTGTTTAATAAAATTTTCGGCAGAACGGGAGCGAAAAAAATGCGAAAAAATTGCAGTTTGGGGCGGAAGGAGGCCTCCGATCGAAAAGGTGTATGGAACGAAAGTTGTTCGCAGCCCCCCAAAATGGGGGTACGGATGAGGTCAGATCCTAAATCGGAGGTCATTTAGCGGCCGAAATCGAGGTCGCCGTTTAATGAGGCACAGGGAGGTCGAGGCCGGTGATTATGGTAGTAGTAGTATTGTGATGATTGTGGTAGTAGTGATTGATGATGGTGATTATGGTAGTAGTAGTGGTGGTAGTAGTGATGGTGATTACCCGGGCAACGCCGGGTACCCCTGCTAGTATATTCATAAAAGGCAAAGCTTCCCCATATCAAGCATTCCCTCAAATTGAAAGAAACACGGGGATTGAAGCAGTTTAATTCGTAGGATGAGGGAAACACAGACTGAGCGAAAGAGTTCCAGAGTTTACTTGTTGAGTGGAAAAAAAGACTGGGGAAATTGGTTCACTCTTGGGTTAGAGAATTAGACAGAATTGGGTGTAGGATGAACATTTGTTGAAAGGCGAGTGCCACCTATTCTCCGTAAGGGAGGAGGTATACGCTGAGAAAGCTCTGCAGAACATTGATTATTGTGCTAGCGATGGAAGAGCAAGAGAGATGCAAAGTTGCTGATTGTAGTGAGGGATTGTAGAGAATTACCAAGAGGAGGCGAGTTGATGAGCCTAAATGCTTTTGACTTTACCCTTTTGTGAAGT
>CM064533.1:7330580-7335580 GCA_032716605.1 Paralithodes platypus | reverse complement strand
AGGATGATTAATTTGGGTCTAAGTGTTTGTAAATGCACTACGAGCGCATTTTACTTGTTAATTCTGCTAAATATCGATGTCTACAGCTCCAACTTCCTTATAGCCTGAATTTAGCAAGTGATTAATTATACTGATTGTGACATTGGAGTACATTTGGAATTGAGGAGTGATTTGTATGGATTTATTGATGAATAATTTGTATGGATTTATTGAAGAGTGATTCGTATGGATTTATTGAAGAGTGATTCGTATGGATTTATTGAAGAGTGATTTGCATGGATTTATTGAAGAGTGATTCGTATGGATTTATTGAAGAGTGATTCGTATGGATTTATTGAAGAGTGATTCGTATGGATTTATTGAGGAGTGATTTGTATGGATTTATTGAGGAGTGATTTGCATGGATTTATTGAAGAGTGATTTGTATGGATTTATTGATGAATGATTTGTATGGATTTATTGAAGAGTGATTTGTATGGATTTATTGAAGAGTGATTTGTATGGATTTATTGAGGAGTGATTTGTATGGATTTATTCACTTATATATATTTTTGTGTTTGTCTTTTTAGTATCCTCCCAAAACCCCCATCAACCTTTAATGGGGGATGGTTCACTTTTGGGGCGATTTGTGCATGTAATCATTATTTGTCTAGTTTCCTCCCTAGACCTCCATCAAATTAAAAAGAAAACCATCCATTAGATCCCCCTTCTATATTAATTTGTACATTTCTCGGTAAAAAAAAAATGTCCCGGCTAAAGGCCGGTTCTTCCAACATTACAGGCTCACTATCGTTCGCCAGGGAAAACATTAACACCTAAATAGCACGAAAGGTCTAAATATTGACGAAGAAATGGTGCGAAAGGTCTTTATATCGACTAACTAATGGGGCAAACATCTTAACATATGAACATTAATGGGGCTAAACATGAGGGAGAAAGTGGTCCAGAAAACCGGCCCATCTCCCATTACAAAATACTCCCAAGACATTTGTACACTATTCGGCAGAAAATCTCCAGACTGAAGGCCGGTTCCTTCTAAATTACAGGCTCCCTATCGCTTGCCAGGAAAGAGTCGACACCTAAAGCCACGAAAGGTCGTAATATTGACAATGAAATGGGACAAAAGGTCTTAAGATCGCCAAACTAATGGGGCGAAGGTCATAAAATCTCATAAGCAATGGGGTTATACATGAGGGAGAAGGGGGTCCAGGAAAAAACCCCCATCTCCCCTTATAACATCCCACCTTGACCAAAACATCTCCCCTTATAACATCCCACCTTGACCAAAACATCTCTCCTTATAACATCCCACCTTGACCAAAACTCATATAAACTCCTTATCATCACATGAACCCCTTCATGACGCATCTTAAGGGGGGTCACCTGTTTTGGTTCTCTCCTTTTCTATCTTTCTCTGGCTTGTATCCATTTGGCCCCATTCAGCCTACTGTTTTAAGACCTTAATCCCCATCCAGGTGTCAATTTCTTACTGGTGAGCGGTAGCGAGCCAGTATATTTTTAATTTTTGTTAGACAGCAGGCTAAATTTATACATTTTTCGCTAGAAAAATGTCTCCGGCGAAGCCTGGTTTCTTCATATAATGCTGGCTCGCTATCGCTCGCCAGGAATAAATCGACACCTAGATGGGGATAAACGTCTTAAAATAGTTGGCTGAATGGGGCCGAATGGATACAAGCCAGAGAAAGAGAGAAAAGGTCAAAAATAACAAAAAGCAGGTCACCCCCTTTTAAGAAGGATCAATGTTACTAAGAGGGTTTATTGAGATCGTATTTACCCATTTGAGTCGTATAGGTAGATAATTAGCTGAAGAATATCGTCTAGTGGTAACCAGAATGTGATGAGTATTATGTAATGGTGGTGAAAGGGTTAACAGTTTATTCTGGCCATTCGTAGACGATTTTATTAATTTTATTTTATTTTTTTTTCTATGTGATTGAGGGAGGCAAAAGGCAGAACTGCCTATAGCGAGTGCCTCCCCCATAGTTGAAAGAGTGACAGGGCCAAAATCAAGGGATGTTCGAGCCAAAATGCCTGGACACACGGAGTTTGAAGCAATTTAAGTCATAGGAAGAGGGAAAGACTGATTCTGGGAGAGAGTTCCAGAGCTCAGCTGTTGAGTAGAAGAAAGTTTGAGAGTAACGTTTCACTCTTGGGTTGGAGAGTTGCACAGAGTAGGGGTGGGATTGAGTTGCAAGACGGGTACCACGTGCCCTATGTAAAGGAGGTGGTATACCTGGGAAAGCTCTGAGGAACACTGATTATTATAGTAGCGATAGAATAGCGAGAGAGATGCAACATTGCGGCGGACAGAGAGAGATTGCAGAGAGTTAGTGAGTGGACGGGAGTTAATGATACGAAAGGCCTTCCTTTCAACTTTGTCTAGGAGAGCGGTGTGAGAGGACCCTCCCCACACATGTGAACAATACTCAATACAAGGACGCACTATGCCCCTGTACAGAGCAAGAAGCTGTGCAGGGGAAAAGAACCCCCTTAAATAGGAAGGGTAGAGTAGGAATGGTATGTTGTAGTCAGAGGGTTGATTTGGCCAAGTCTTTACCCTTTTAACTCCCACAGATCCTTCCTAAGCTGCTTTAAGATCGTCTAATGATAGCCAGGATAAACTGTTAAAATGCGTCCTAATCCTCAGAGAATCCATCATTTCAGTAACGGTGATGTTTTAATTCATTTGATTTCAGCTACATTTAGACGATTTTATGAAGCTTTGGAAGAGTTTATGTTAGCTAAAAGGATTTAATGAGACAGTCTGTAGCCTTTTAATGTGTAGACGTCTTTCCTAAGCTGAAAGGACGTCCCCGGTGTTGAAGGGATTACTCTCAACAAACCTGATTACGGGGGGAGGGTTTTTTATTGGTCGATTTATTTAACAATATATTATTTCGGTGTGAGCATCCTAGGTTCGAATCCCTGGACTGCCACAAGTATTTGTTGATTTCATTAATTGAGTTTAGGAGTAAAGTCGGTTGGTGGAGGTAACATAATAATTTAGTTAGTTTCCTCCCTAGACCTCCAAGAGCCACTTTCTAGATAAATTTGTACATTTTTTGGAAAGAAATGTTTTCCAGCCGAAGGTCGATTCCTCGTAAATTACAGGCTAAACATAATAAATAGATACATTTACTCCGCCAAGCCTCTACGATGCTATACCCTCTGTCTCTCTACTATCCTGCTATCTCGATTGTGCTTTCCTGGCGAGCGATAGGGAGCCTGTATTTTAGTAATAACCGTCCTAAGGTAAGGATATTTTTGTACCGAAAAATGTACACATGTATCTCGAAGGGGGGACTATTTTCTTAAGCTTGATGGAGGTCTAGGGAGCACACTAAAAAACTATACTTAATACGTTGTGCTCCGCCAAGCCTGACACCCTCCCCTTGACCCACCCACCCCTCACTCTCCCTGCTGTTACTTGCTTTCCACTGGTACTGTGGGTGAGGCTGGGGTTCCCCTTGTATGTTACCTATAGGGCACAAATCCCCCCCTTTACTCTCCCTGTTGTTACTTGCTTTCCTCTGGTACAGTGGGTGAGGCTGGGGTTTCCCTTGTATGTTACCTATAGGGCACAAATCCCCCCCCCCTTTACTCTCCCTGTTGTTACTTGCTTTCCTCTGGTACAGTGGGTGAGGCTGGGGTTCCCCTTGTATGTTACCTATAGGGCACAAATCCCCCCCTTTACTCTCACTGTTGTTACTTGCTTTCCTCTGGTACAGTGGGTGAGGCTGGGGTTTCCCTTGTATGTTACCTATAGGGCACAAATCCCCCCCCCTTTACTCTCCCTGTTGTTACTTGCTTTCCTCTGGTACAGTGGGTGAGGCTGGGGTTTCCCTTGTATGTTACCTATAGGGCACAAATCCCCCCCCCCCTTTACTCTCCCTGTTGTTACTTGCTTTCCTCTGGTACAGTGGGTGAGGCTGGGGTTTCCCTTGTATGTTACCTATAGGGCACAAATCCCCCCCCCCTTTACTCTCCCTGTTGTTACTTGCTTTCCTCTGGTACAGTGGGTGTGGCTGGGGTTTCCCTTGTATGTTACCTATAGGGCACAAATCCCCCCCCCCCTTTACTCTCCCTGTTGTTACTTGCTTTCCTCTGGTACAGTGGGTGAGGCTGGGGTTTCCCTTGTATGTTACCTATAGGGCACAAATCCCCCCCCCCCTTTACTCTCCCTGTTGTTACTTGCTTTCCTCTGGTACAGTGGGTGAGGCTGGGGTTTCCCTTGTATGTTACCTATAGGGCACAAATCCCCCCCCCCTTTACTCTCCCTGTTGTTACTTGCTTTCCTCTGGTACAGTGGGTGAGGCTGGGGTTCCCCTTGTATGTTACCTATAGGGCACAAATCCCCCCCCCCTTTACTCTCCCTGTTGTTACTTGCTTTCCTCTGGTACAGTGGGTGAGTGGGGTTCCCCTGGTATGTTACCTATAGGGCACAAATCCCCCCCCCCCTTTACTCTCCCTGTTGTTACTTGCTTTCCTCTGGTACAGTGGGTGAGGCTGGGGTTTCCCTTGTATGTTACCTATAGGGCACAAATCCGGCTGTGTGGGAGGGGGGGGATGGGGGGGGTTCTTTTAATACGCTGTGCTCCGCCATGCCTGAAGCTACATCCGCTGTCTGTCTACTACCCTATCTCTCTCTATCTGTAAATCTATCTCTATCTGTCTGTCTATCTATCTATCTATCTCTCTATCTGTCTATCTGTCTGTCTATCTATCTATCTATCTATCTATCTCTATCTGTCTATTTGTCTATCTATCTATATCTATATCTATATATCCCTATCTGTCTATCTATATATCCTATCTGTATCTATCTATTTAATTATCTATTTATCTTTATCTGTCTGTCTGTTTGTCTGTCTATCTGTCTGTATGTCTGTCTGTCTCTCACACACACTCTCTGTCTCTCTCTCAGATATCCATATATTCTCTACCACTTTGCTATATTTGGATTCTGCTCTCTTTACTAG
>CM064533.1:7295580-7325580 GCA_032716605.1 Paralithodes platypus | reverse complement strand
CTGTAGCTGAAACAATACAACAGATGTCTCCTGTAATGCTAGGGTTAATTATGTATGATATCTTGTATTGCGGAACTTCTATTAATTTCTTCGAGGCTTCTAAATTCACCTGTATTAACGATCGCGACTGTACGGTAGAGTCAAAATATCTGGACACACAGCGCTTGAAGGAGTTTAAGTCGTAGGATAAGGGAAAGATAGAATGAGGGATAGAGTTGTTGAGTCTAGTTGTCGAGTTACAAAGAGCTACACATATACTCAGGCCACGCAGACCTTGCGGTCCCTACTAGGTGGTCCGGCCTTAATACTACTAGACAGGGACAGTTTATAGTAGAAGAATAGGACAGTAAAGTATAAGGCTCTCTCCCCACCCTTCGGCTAAAAGGCGTACCGAAAAATAGGATGAATTGTAACCTTATGCGTCAGGAAATGCCCACAAGGAAAGTTTTTATAGAGTAAAGAAAGATATTAGTTTCAAAGGGAAATTACACATATCTTGTGATTAATGCATAGTAATCCAATCTTCATCAGATGATCATCGTTGAGTGGAAAAAAGACTGACAAAATCGGTCTGTATCATGGTATGTCTATCTATTGCCTGACGCCGTGATCCCCGAAGGGGTGGCCACGAACGAACCGCCCCCATGCACCTCTGTCTCCAGTCAGTCGACGCCCCACCTCCCAACCAGCACCGCCTTCGTTCATATACTTCCTCACTCCATCCTTCCACCTCTCTTTCGGTCTACCTCTCCCTCTCTGTTCTTCCACCTCGCTCTTGTACACCCTCTTAGTCATTCTCTCGCTTTCCATACGTTCCATATGGCCGAACCATCTCAAGTTGTTCCTTTTCACACTTTCCAGCACATCTACCTCCACACCATGGTATGTACTGTACAGTTGCTCATAATTAGTGTGCATATTCGTATATCTTACGGCATCTTATAGTATCCGGCCCAGTATATGGAAATAGTGCCCTCTGTACTGGTATCAATATGTTACTGGTGGAAACTGTACGTGGGTTGCTGTACAAGTCCACGGGGGGTTCACGCCAGAGTTCAAGGGCACGTAGCGGGACGGTCACACACACACACACACACACACACACACACACACATCATTCTGAACACTCTCTGGTGAGATATTTGAGCTGTTATTATGATGTTGATTATGTTTTTTTATGTTTTGTATTGCCTTTGAAATGTTCAGACATTGTGTTTTGTGTTTGCCTTTAGATAGACAAATTAGAAGCTTCCCTAGACCCCTTAAAGTAAACAAAAAACCGCTCCTTTGACCCTGTGCAAGCTTAATATGTACATTTGTCTGTAGAAAAATATCCATGAGGAAGAAGGGGGACCAGAAAAACTACCAATCTCCCCTTAAGGGTAATTATTTCTGGCCTACTAGACAATGGTATAGGTTCTTCTTTTTTATTACTGTGACGAGCGCTAATGATCTCATCCATATTTTGGGGACTTATATACGTCTCTCTCTCTTTGTCTCTCTCTCTCTCTCTCTCTCTCTCTCTCTCTCTCTCTCTCTCTCTCTCTCTCTCTCTATCTCTCTCTCTCTCTCTCTCTCTCTCTCTCTCTCTCGCTCTCTCTCTCTCTCTCTCTCTCTCTCTCTCTCTCTCTCTCTCTCTCTCTCTCTCTCATTTGCTACCCTTTCCTTCCACTTTCACTTACTCTCCGGTTAGCTATCTCTACTAGAATTAAGTCCTGACCACCTCGCTGGGATCATAAGGTCTGTGTGGTCAGTGTATATATTATGTAAATCGATGTAAATCTCTCTCTCTCTCTCAGTATCTAACCTTGTATTTATTCACCGAAGCAATTAAGTTGTGTCTGCGTTTTATATAACTATTTATTCTCTTGATATGCATCTAGTTATCTCTATCTATACATGGAAATCCCTACCTCCATGTATATCTATTGATTTTTTTTTTTTTCTATATTCCAACTACTCCCTCTCGGACATAGGCTGATAGCCTTTACACTCTACCGCTGAACATGGTGAGGCCCGTGAGGTCTTGCTCCAGTCTAGGGAGTGAGACATGCGAAGCTTCACGTCTCGAAGCAACTGCATCTCTGAAGCCGCCTCGCCTCTGCGCTTCACAGTCTCACCCCCACAGCCTCGGACCCTCACTCTCAGAACGCCACCTATTGAGCAATTAACTCACTAGGCATTGCCCCCCTGTAGCATATTTTTGAAAATGGGAATATTCATACAATGCTATTTAATCAGGGAACAATGAGGGTATTTTTTTGGCATTTCGGTGTGCTGTGGTAATGCACTGATACTATTGTAGGTACAGCACAAATTCCATCCCAATAATATCTTCCCATTGACATATTGGGATTCGAACCCGGGTCCATTGGATTACCAGTCCAGTGGCAAGACCACTCCGCCACACCTCCCCTATATCTATTTATCTATATATCTATCTATCTATCAATCTATCTATCTATCAATCTACTTGGTTACTACTGTATATCGACCCTCTTCTTCTCTCATTATGTGCTCCCAAATGGGCTACCATATCTATTTTGGGTCCTTTATCTATTTATCTATCTATCTATATCTATCTATATCTGTCTATCTATCTATGTCCCTGTCTATCACATTATTATCTATCTACCTACCTTTCTATGTGTTTGTCTGTCTAATCTATCTATATGTAAATATCTCCTATCTATCTATGTATCTACTGTATCTATGTATCTATATATCTGTCTATCTATCTATATCACATTTCTATCTAACTACTTACCTTGACATTCTTGACATTGTACTTGCAACAACAGAAGAATTAATAGAGAATTTGAATGTTGGTGATGAATTCAGTAACAACGACCATCGTACGATAACTTTCACTTTAAACTTTACTAGTAACGAACCAAATAGTAGCATCGAAATGTTCCTAATTTCAAGAAAGCAAACTTTCATAAACTTAGAGCCATGTTTAAAGAAACTGACTGGAGCTTTTTAATTAACAATAACGACATAAATACATCTTGGAAGTTATTCGAAACCACTTACCTAAAAGCAGTGCAAGACTGCATACCATCGAAAATACGACGTCCAGGCCATAATAATAAGCCCAAATGGTGGAATACAGATATTTCAAACTGCCTGCTTGCTAAAAAAATTGCTAATGATAGATTAAAATCCTCACAAAATGACGAAGAACGGGTGAAATTTGTAGAGCTACGACGCAAAGCCAAAAAGTTAATTAAGCAAAGTAAAAAGACCCTAGAGTTACATATTGCGAATCAAAGTAAAACAAACCCGAAAGAATTCTATAATTATATCAGAAAGAAAAAAGTAGTTACTTCAACTGTTGGACCGTTAGTCGATGAAAATGGAGAATACACCAAAGACGAAGTACAAATGAGTAATGCCCTCAATACCTTCTTTGCATCAGTTTTTACAACAGAAGACCTCAGTGATATCCCTACACCATCGCCGATTCAGATTGATAATTCAGATGTTCTAAGCAATATCACCGTTACAGAGAGAGAAGTATTGAATTGTTTAGATAAACTCAAGGTAAATAAAACGCCTGGACCTGATACAATCTCGCCTAGAGTTCTAAAGGAAGCTAAGGATGAGCTCTCCAAACCACTGACATTACTATTCAATAAATCCTTGCAGTCTGGAACTATGCCTGATCAGTGGAAGATAGCCAACGTAACACCGATATTCAAAAAAGGCAGAAAATCCCTACCCAGTAACTATCGTCCAATTAGCTTAACCTCAGTTGTATGTAAAATGCTAGAAACGGTCATAAGAGACAGACTCGTAAATCACTTACAGGAAAATAACATACTTAAAGATACTCAACACGGCTTTCGTAAAAACGTTCCTGTTTAACAAACCTCTTAGACTTCTTCCACGATATCCTCAACCTCTACGATGAGAGTAAAGCTGTAGATATTATATACCTTGATTTTCAAAGGGCCTTTGACAAAGTTCCCCACAAACGTTTACTGCTAAAACTAAAAGCGCATGGAATACAAGACGGTGTGTTGAAATGGATAGAAAATTGGCTCAGCAACAGAAAGCAAGAGTAGTCATAAACGGTAAGGCATCTAAATGGACCAATATAAGTAGCGGGGTACCCCAGGGATCGGTACTAGGACCAATTCTCTTTCTAATTTACATCAACGACATAGATGAGGGTCTCACCTGTACAATCTCAAAATTTGCTGACGATACAAAAATTGCAAATAGCGTACTCTCAAAAGAACAAGTTGACGATATGCAACACAATCTAGATAAATTGTCACATTGGGCCCAAATTTGGCAAATGAGTTTCAATGCGGATAAATGTAAAGTACTACATATCGGATACCTAAATGAGAAAGCAAACTATTCGATGAATGGCACTCAGCTTAAGAATGTAAACAGAGAAACCGATCTGGGAGTAACAATATCGAGTAACCTAAAACCGAGTCAACAATGTTCAGAAGTTGTTAAGAAGGCAAACAAAATAATTGGCTTTATAGGCAGGTCATTTGAGCATAAATTCAAAAAAGTTATCCTAACCCTTTACAATTCCTTAGTCCGCCCTCTTCTGGAATACTGCGTTCAATGCTGGTGCCCTTATTACCAAAAAGACATAAACAAGCTAGAACGAGTTCAACGTAGAGTTACCAAAATGATACCTAGCCTAAAGAACAAACCATACGAAGAGCGTCTTAGAGAATTAAATCTATTTCCTTTAACCCAGCGCAGATTAAGAGGTGACTTAATTCAAGTGTTCAAAATCATCAAAGGCATCGACAATATGAACTGTAGTAAGTACTTCACTATCGACCAATCTAATTACACGCGGGGAAACGGTTGCAAAATTATTGGTAAATCTTTTAACTCACACGAATCTAAGAATTTCTTCTTCAATCGAGTTGTCAACTTGTGGAATGGGCTTCCCCGAGACGTTATAGACTGCAGCACCGTTGATTCATTTAAACTCCGCCTAGACAAATATCTCGCATCAAAGCCGCGACTGACTGCGTTTGTAAATGAATAACTTTATTTTATCCTCTCCTCAGTTACTAACCCATCTGTCCCCTACTAACTTCCTAGTCCTGCCACGGACATTAGTTCCAGGGCAGTAGTTCCCTTTCCAATGTTCCCTTACCCACTCTAAACCACTGTTTGGACACTTGATCCTCAGTGTTTTGGAGGACAAGCAGCCTAGAAGGGTCACTAGACCTGTTGTTGATTGATTTTCTTTGTACTCCTTTGTACCTTTGTACCTCTATGTTTGTCTGCCTAATCTATCTAAATGAACTATCTATCTATCTGTCTATCTATCTATCTATCTATCTATCTATCCACTCTATCGACCCCATTCTCCTCTTACCATCGTGTGTTCGGTAATGGGCTATCATACCATCTATTTTAAGACCTTTATCTATCTACCTATCTATCTATCTATCTATCTATCTATCTATCTATCTATCTATCTATCTATCTATCTATCTATCTATCTATCTATCTATCTATCTATCTATCTATATCGCATTTCTATCTAACTACTTACCTCTATGTTTGTCTGTCTAGTCTATGTAAATGAACTATCTATCTATCTATCTATCTATTTATTTATCTATATCGCATTTCTATCTAACTACTTACCTCTATGTTTGTCTGTCTAGTCTATCTAAATGAACTATCTATCTATCTGTCTATCTATCCACTCTATCGACCCCATTCTCCTCTTACCATCGTGTGTTCGGTAATGGGCCATCATAATATCTATTTTAAGACCTTTATCTATCTATCTATCTATCTATCTATCTATCTATATCGCATTTCTATCTAACTACTTACCTCTATGTTTGTCTGTCTAGTCTATCTATATGAACTCTTTTTATCTACCGACCTACCTACCTACTCTATCGACTCTACTCCTTCCCTCCCCATCGTGTGTTCGGTAATGAGCCATCATAACATCTATTTTGGTACCCCCTTCCTCCTTGTTAGTAGTAGGGACTTATTGATTCTTCTCTCTCTCTCTCTCTCTCTCTCTCTCTCTCTCTCTCTGTCTCTCTCTCTCTCTCTCTCTCTCTCTCTCTCTCTCTCTCTCTCTCTATATATATATATATATATATATATATATATATATATATATATATATTTATATATATATATATCTTTTCTTTCTCTAACACTCCCAGATTCACACTTATTTTCTCTCTCTCTAACTCACTCTCTCACACACACACACACACACACACACACACACACACACACACACACTCTCTCTTTTTCTATCTATCTTTTCTTTTTCAAACTCACTCACAGACTCACACATATTCTCTCTCTCTCACACACACACACACACGCACTTACACACATTCGATCTCGCTCTTCTAATGTGCTGTCCTTTTCTTCTACTATAAATTGTCCCTGTTTAGTAGTATTAAGGCCGGACCACCTAGTAGGGACCACAAGGTCTATGTGGTCTGAGTATCTGTGTAACTGCGTAACTCATGAATAATAAATATATCTATTATTATTAGAGTAATATATTATCTACTGATCATCTCTCTCTCTCTCTCTCTCTCTCTCTCTCTCTCTCTCTCTCTCAATCAGGGGGGTCCACAATTGGTCGCTCTTGGGCAGCATAGTGTGCGAAGGATGTGAGGGAAGGATTATAAAAGCACCTGCCTTTCAACACAATCCCACTCCTATTCGGTCAACCTCTCCAACCCAAGAATTATTTATTTTTCAGTGTTTCTTCTACTTTATGTTTTTTAGTGTTTCTACTACTCAACAAGTGAACTCTGGAGCTTTCTACCTCAATCAATCTTTCATTCATCCTATAACTTAGACAGCTTTAAACGTCGTATGTCCAGACATATTGACCCCAACGTACTTTGAACGTGGCTCTCTGTCAGTCTTATAGCTTTGGGGAGACACTCGTTACAAGCAGCCTGCCTTGTGTCTCCTTCATGCACATAAAGAATAAAACAAAATAGTAAATCGAACTTTGCGACTCAATTTGTTATATCTTACACTGTCAAAAACTGTGGGCATAAAAATGGTATTAAAAAGGTAATTAACTCTTTCTTTACCGGCGACGTCTTTTTAACTGTATTTGTGCTATACTTATGCGATTTTGTGCAGCTCAAGAAGGATCTTTGGTATTCTATCTATCTATCTATCTATATGCTCAGGCCCAATCCCCATTTTGGGGGTAGCCGACTCAAGACAGAGCAAGAACAGGGAAAACACAAAAACAACATAAAACAAAAAATAAACACAGATAAAAAACACAAACTCTCACACATCCAGGTCACCCAGGAGAAGACCCAGAGACCAGGGTTACCAAGGTCGCTCCAGCACTCCCCCGGCCCCTGACCACCAGGAGAGGTTCTGATCTCGGCAGGCAGACATGCAGCGGAGCCAAAGCGACAAGCCCTCCCACCACACTTCCAGGCACACCCTTCATATTAATCGTCTCCCCGGGCCAGGCGCCTGATGGACTATTATCTAGTCCAACTTGCGCCCGACCCCTTACTCCAAATGACCACGTGTTCACTCAACTATTCACAAGCATTCTCCATTCACTCCTGTCCACCACCACTTCCCCTGCCTGATCTATAGTCATTCCTCTATCATCCAAAGCCTTTCTTACACAGTCTCTCCATCTCAATGGGGGTCTTCCTGCCCTTCTATCTCCCCTTGTACCTGACTCACATATTCTCTTTGTAAGCCTTTCATCTCCCATTCGTTCAACATGACCATACCAGCTCAGCACCCTTCTGTCCACTCTGGCTGACAAATGTTCCTGCTGCCCCACTCTCCTACGTATCTCTTCATTTCTCAATCTGTCTCTACGAGTACCTCCACACATACTCCTCAAGCAGCTCATCTCCATCACATCCAGCCCTCTTTTCTCCTTTTTCTTCAGAGCCCATGTCTCAGCCCCATACATCACTGTTGGCACAACAATTCCTTGATACAGTGCACTTTTTACTTTCACTCCGAGATTTCTCGTCTTCCACATACTTCCCATTGCTCCGAAAACCTTCCTTCCTTCACACACTCTCTGTTTTACCTCCACTTCCATACCTCCACTCCTGCTTATTGTTCCTCCTAGATATTTAAAACACTCTACTTGTTCCAATATTTCCCCATCCAGCCTCACATCTAGATTCACCCTATGCTCTCCCCTATTACACACCATTACTTTACTTTTATTGACGTTCACCTTCAGTTTCCTCCTTCCACAAACCACACCAAACTCTTTGACTACCCGCTGCAGTTTCTCATCAGAATCCGCTACCAATGCTGTGTCATCAGCGAACAGCAACTGATTCAACTCCCAATCTCTACCATTCTTTCCTACTAATAATGTGGTGTGGAGAACTATGGGAAGATGATTGGGTTTAGTTACAGTAACTAAACCCAATCATCTTCCCATAGTTCTCCTTTTCACCTCCCTCACCACACCATCCATAAACATATTAAACAGCCATGGTGACATTACACAACCCTGTCGCAAACCTACCTTTACCTCAAACCATTCACTCAACTCACCATTTCCTACTCTCACACATGCTCTGCTCCCTTCATAAAAACTCTTAACTGCTTCTAACAAATTTCCTCCAATTTCATAAATCCTTAACACCTTCCACATTGCTTCACGGTCCACACGATCATATGCTTTTTCCAAGTCCATAAAAGCCCAAAATATCTCCTTATGCTTCTCTAAATACTTCTCGCATAACTGTCTTACTGCAAACATCTGATCCACGCACCCTCTTCCCCTCCTAAAACCGCACTGTTCTTCTCCTATTGCAACTTCCGTACACTTTATTATCCTCTCTATCAACACCCTGCCATACAGCTTTCCAACCACTGACAATAAACTAATACCTCTATAACTTGAACACTCCTGCCGATCTCCCTTCCCCTTGTACAACGGCACAATACATGCACTCTTCCAGTCTATTGGTACCATTGACACAGCAAAGCACACATTGAAAAGTCTCACCAACCAATCTATTATCACATCTCCACCCTTCTTTATACACTCCACAGCAATACCATCCAAACCTTCTGCTTTTCCCGCTCTCATTTGTTTCACTGCTTCTTTCTTTGGTATTAAAAAGGGTTAATTAAGATATTACGAAGCCTGTTAATTGCTGGAGGCCCTTTTTTGACTGAATACTGTTGTCTATTAATGTATATGTATGTATGTATGTTTATATGTATGTATGTATGTATGTTTATATGTATGTATGTATGTATGTATGTTTATATGTATGTATGTATGTATGTTTATGCGCAGGTCCAATCCCCAGTTTTCATGTGTTTTTTGTGTGTTTTTTTTTTTGGGGGGGGGGGGAATGGCCGAACTCTCGACAGAGCTCGAATAGGGACACCATAACAGAAAACCAAGAACACACAAACAAAATACAAATTCACACACATCTACTGTAGGTCTATTAATAGCCAGAATAAAGTTAAAAGGGGAGATTTCCACTTGAGGGATTTTTTTTCTTGACCCCTTTCTCTCTCATGTTTAGCCTCATTGCTTTTGATATTTTAAGACGTTCGCCCCATCGGCTATTTTAAGAATTGTTGTCCCATTTCTGTCAATTTTAAGACCTTTAGTTCCATTTAGGTGTAATTTTTTTCCTGGCGAGCGATGGCGAGGCTGAAATTTAAGAGGAACCGGCCTTCGGCCGGGAAATTTTTCTACCGAAAAATTTACACATTTATCTTGAAAGGGGTTCAAGAGGGTGTAGTTTTAAGCTTGATATAGGTCTAGGGAACAAACTAAAAACCTCCCCTTAAAGCACGTAGCCGGTACAGAAGAGGTTAAGATGATTGTGTATAGTGATAGTGATTTACTATTGTTTGTCCTGGTATAAGATGGGTTCATTACCACCAATACACCTTTAAGGGGGCGAACCTGCTTTTCTTTCTCTCCTTTTCTCTCTTTCTCTGGCTTGCATCCATTCGGTCCCATTCAGCCTACTGTTTTCAGACGTTTATCCCCATCCAGATGTCGATTTCTTCCTGGCGAGTGATAGCAAGCCAGCATTGTATGGAGAAATCCGGCTTCGCCGGAGAAATGTTTCTATTGAAAAAATTATAAAATTTAGCCTGCTGTCAAAAGCATTATAAAGAATATGCGGAAAAAATCGACACCTGGATGGGGATAAGCGTCTTAAAACAGTAGGCTGAACAGGGCCGAATGGATACAACCCAGAGAGAGATGGAGAGAGAGAGAGAGGGAGATAAAGAAAACGAGGTTGGCCCCCTTAAAAGGTAGACTATCACAGACACTGTATATACTATTACCAAACACATACTTATCCAGTTGCGAATTTCAGGCTATAATAGGAAGTTGGAGCCGTAAACATCGACATCAAACAGAAATGCAATAATAATGTAGGTTTCTGATGGATAGGAAGTATGTTGAATTTTAATTTGTACATTTTTCGGTAGAAAAATGTCCCGGCCAAAAGCCAGTTCTTCCAAAATTACAGGCTAACTATCGTTCGCCAGGAAAGAAAAAATACCCCTAAATAGCACAAAAGGGCTTAATATTGACAAAGAAATGGGGTGAAAGGTCTTAAAATCGACAAACTAATGAGGCAAACATCATCAAATCTGAAAACTAATGGGGCTAAACAAACAACCCATCTCCCCTTAAGTGAGTCAGTTGCAATATTTGACCTGGTAATATTGCTAACTTTAATTTTGGCTTCATTCCCCTCCTTTCTTGTCTGTCTGTCTGTCTGTCTGTCATAATATATCTATTATATAGATCTTAATATCTAACATATCTGTTTTTTCTATGTGCATGAAGGAGACAAAAGGAAGGTTGCCTGTAACTAGTGTCTCCCCCAAAGTTAAAAGAGTGACAGATCCTATTTCTTGCTATATCTATATCTTCTATATCTGTATATATATCTTTCCATATCAATGTATATATACCACCTCTCTATTAACCATATTATGTCTGTCGCCTGTAAATATCCCTTCTAAATAACCCTTCTAAATATCCCTTCTAAATATCCCTTCTAAATATCCCTTCTAGATATCCCTTCTAAATATCCCTTCTAAATATCCCTTCTAAATAACCCTTCTAAATATCCCTTCTAAATATCCCTTCTAAATATCCCTTCTAAATATCCCTTCTAAATATCCCTTCTAAATAACCCTTCGAAATATCTCTTTTAAATATCCCTTCTAAATAACCCTTCTAAAAATCCCTTCTAAATATCCCTTCTAAATATCCCTTCTAAATATCCCTTCTAAATAACCCTTCTAAATATCCCTTCTAAATATCCCTTCTAAATATCCCTTCTAAATATCCCTTCTAAATAACCCTTCTAAATATCCCTTCTAAATAACCCTTCTAAATAACCCTTCTAAATAACCCTTCTAAATATCCCTTCTAAGTAACCCTTCTAAATAACCCTTTAAAAATCCCTTCTAAATATCCCTTCTAAATATCCCTTCTAAAAATCCCTTCTAAATATCCCTTCTAAATAACCCTTCTAAATAACCCTTCTAAATATCCCTTCTAAATATCCCTTATAAAAATCCCTTATAAACATGCCTTCTAAATATCCAGGCACGTGTCTATTCTCTATCATAATCCTAGTATATTATATATATATATTATATATATATATATTTCAACATGACCTTCTTAAGTCATGCAGAGATTATTAGCAAGAGAGCGGGGTTCACTGTTTTTTTTTTTTTTTAGTCGGTGAAGGTTTATTATTTTTCTTTTATAATTATTATTTATTATTATTATTATTATTATTATTATTATTATTATTATATATTTGTATATTATAACAATTATTTTTTTAGTTTGCTCTCTAGTCTTCAATCAAGATTATAAAAACACGCCCAAGAACCCCCTTTGATTAGGTTTGTAAATTTTTCGGTAGAAAAATATCCAGGCCGAAGGCTGGTTCCTACAAAATTGCAGGCTCGTTACCGCTCGCCTGAAAAAAAATCAACACTTAAATGGCACAAACGGTATTGATATTGACAAGCAATTTGGCGAAAGATCTTAAAATCGACCAATTAAAAAGGGCGAACGTCTTAAAATTGCTAACTAATGGGGCTAAGGATGAGGGAGAAGGAGGTCGAGAAACACCAAATCCCTCCCCTTAACCAGCTAGCAACACACACACAATAATATCCACTATTCTGTATATACTTCAGCATGACCTTCTTAGTCATGCACAGAGTATTACCAAGGAAGCGTGATTCATTGTGTTTTGTCAAGGTTATTATTATTTTTAACAAGCTAGCGACAGACCCAGAATAATAAACCAAGCATTATACACGACCCTGACCACTTTAGATATGCAGAGATTATTACCAAGATTGTGTGGGTCATTGTGTTACATGAAGATTGTTGTTGTTAAGCCAGAGGCACGTGAATATCTTAGAGGTTTGTTGTAGTTGTTGTAGTTCCCCAGACTGTTTGGCCAAGCAGTCCCGAGTTCGGTTGACCGAAGCCGCACCAGATGCTAGGGTCCCCGAAGGGGCCAGGGTGAGATGAGATCTGTCTCTGAGAGGGCAGCAGGGGAGAGGATCATCAGCCCACGGGCTTACACCCCCGGGCTAATGCCCCCACAATCCGAAGCCACCTTGCAGTACCACCCAATCAGGTGATCTCGCCTGCACCTAGATTAAAAAGTAGTACAGGAAAAGAGACGGATGGAAACGGCGAAGGTAGGGTAAAGGATGCATAACCTCACTTTAGATAGGACCAACCAGAGGGTTAAGGAAGGTGGTACTGTCTTGTAACACTGTTAAGGCTGGTGGGGTTTACAAATGCTGTAGATGCAGGTTCTGCAGGGGAACTTAGTTGAGTCTTACTGAAGGCCTTGTCTCACATTCACGAACTGTGACCGCGACCTGGATAATTTGCCAGAGAGCCGATGCGCATGGGAATTCCTAGTGATCCCTCTCCAGATTATCCGAAAAAAAATATAGTGGGTGTAACTTTTATGATTGCCGCAGGAGCCGTTATAACTTACCTGCGGGAAGGGACGGTGCCCCGGCGTAATGCTCGTTGGCATGCAATAGTATGTGCCGAAGTGGTTGCTGCTCTGACGGTTATGTCAAGATTGCCGGAGACGTTCCTGCGGTCACCACAGGCGTGTTGCAGGTGCGCACCATCTGCGGTGCATCTGCGACGGATGACAACGTACCACTTGGGTACAAATGCAACACAATGCAGCCATGCCTGCAGTGTCCTGCGGCATACTGCGGTAATGTATTAGCAAAGGTGCCAAGGCAATTTGTTTGCACAGGCATCGTACATCGGTGGAACCCGCCGTAATGTCTCTGACGCGCATACGATTGCCGCCGTCTCTGATGCTTGCATGTCGGTGGCAGATGCGGTGACAAATTGAAATTCAAAATGCTGCTGATTGCCCCAGTTGTGCCTGCGGTTGCCTGCGGTTGCCTGCGCCTTCATACGATATGTTGCAGACACATCTGTGGGCCAACCGCGGTTTCCGGCATATTTTTTGAGCTCACCAACTTGATCTAAAAGTTTCGAGCATGCTTGAAATTCTTTTCCGCCCTCCCGGCCCATCTTGGCCCAAACCGACTAATTTGCGATACTTGGAATTGCCTCAGACTACACTCACAACACGTCTACGGTCACTTTTTCAGCGGTAATCGTTATTGAGATCATGAATGTGTGACAGGCCTTCAAGGCATGGTTAGCACTACACCAACATCAGGTAGTGATGACATTATGGGGCAGTGTTGTGGTGGTAATATGTTGTATTACTGACAAAAATATGGGTTGAAATCTCTTAGAATCGCTAAACTAACGATGCGAACGTCTTTAATTTACTAATGAATGGGACTTATGACGAGGGAAAAGGGGGTGCGTAAAAGCCTCCCCTTCCCAACTCTATGGCTGTAGGGATGGCACTGTACGGGTGAATGGCTGTGTATGGCTGCCTCATTATACGGTTGGTTGATGGAGCCTGACGGAGACCAGGGAAGGAGGGAGAGGGCAGGATGAGTTACATAGATACACAGACTACACAGACCTTGCGGTCCCTACTAGGTAGTCCGGACTTAATGCTAAAATAAAATTTGCTACAAAGTGGAAGGCAAGGATAGCAAAGCAAAAGGCTCTCTCCCCACCCGTTGGTCGGCATGAAATTCAGTTGGGGAAAAAAGTCCCCCAGCAGAATGAGAAAAACTTTTACTGGGAAATTTATAGTAAAGAACGAAGTTGAGAAATATTATATACGACTGAGAGAGAGAGAGAGAGAGAGAGAGAGAGAGAGAGAGAGAGAGAGAGAGAGAGAGAGAGAGAGAGAGAGAGAGAGAGAGAGAGAGAGAGAGAGAGACTGGCCACACAGATCTCACGATCCCTGCGAGGTGACCAGGACTTAATCCTAATAGAGATAACAACCCTAAGATAAAGTGGAAGGAAAGGATAGCAAAGATGAAGGCTCTCTCCCCACCCTCCACTCCCTCCGGCAATATGCCGTACATGAAAATAGTTAGAAGTGAATAACCTTGCAGGGCTTGGAAATCGCCTGAAGGAATTTATAGTATAGTTAGAAATGGAAAGGAAAAGGCATGCACACCTTCATTTTTTTTTTTTCCTTTTTCTCTCTTCAACTGAATACGTTTTCATTTCCGCCAGGTTCTCTTATCAGTGATCAGCTTCTACTGCAGACCAACTTTTCTGTGATATGTGTCTAACCTTTTTTTAAATGTGTATATCGAGTCACTGTCAATAACTTCATTAGGGAGCTTATTCCACTCATTAATAATACTGTGGGTGAAGACATTTTTAGTTATGTCTAGGTTCGCTTTCCTGCCTGTTAGTTTTAATTTGTTTCCTCTTGTGGAACCTTCTTTGGCTATCTTAAATAGATTATTAGAATTTACGTTACTAAAGCCTTTTAGTATCTTAAAACACTCTATCAGCTGTCCCCTTATTCTTAGTTTCTTAAGCGAAAACAGGTCGAGTTCTCTTAATCTCTCATTGTATGGCTTATTTCTAAGGGAAGGGATTAACTTTGTTGCTCTACGCTGAACGGATTCTAGTTTCTCTATGTCTTTTATTAAGTAGGGAGACCAAAACTGCACAGCATACTCCAGATGTGGCCTCACAATACTTTTATATAGTGGTACAACTATGTCTTTACTATGACAATGAAAATTTCTTTTAATGAAACCTAGCGCTCTATATTTGCTTTGTTAGATGCTGCGGTGCATTGGCTTGTAGATTTTAGATTTTCATTGATAAGCACTCCTAGGTCTTTTATCTGTGATACGCTCTTTATCTTTTCTCCATTCATATGGTATTCGTATTTGTTGTTTCGGGAGCCTATTTGTAGTATCAGGCATTTGTTTACGTTAAAGGGCATCTGCCAATTTTCTGACCACTCTGATATCTTGTTTAAATCTGATTGCAGGCTACTTCTATCACTTTCTGATATTATTGCATTTCCTATTTTAGTGTCATCGGCGAATTTGGAAATTATGTTATTAATGCCGTTGTCTAAATCATTAATATATATTATGAATAATAATGGGCCCAGAACTGAACCCTGTGGGACTCCACTAGTCACCGGAGTCCATTCTGATTCCACTCCATTAATAATTACTCTTTGTTTTCTTTCGCTTAACCAATTCCTTATCCAATTAAGTGTGTTGCCTTGTATTCCTAGATTCTCGACCTTCTGAAGTAATTTATTATGAGGGACCTTGTCGAAGGCCTTCTGGAAGTCCAAGTACACTATATCAAGACTTTTGGTAAAATCATTAATCTTAAATAGGTTGTCATAAAATTCGATAAGGTTCGTTAGGCATGATTTTTTTGCTCTGAAGCCGTGTTGACTATTATTAATAAGATTATTATTATCTATGAAAAGTACAAGTTCGTCTCTTATAATTGATTCTAATAGTTTTACAATAACGGAAGTTAAGCTAATGGGTCTGTAATTCCCTGGAGAGAGAGAGAGAGAGAGAGAGAGAGAGAGAGAGAGAGAGAGAGAGAGAGAGAGAGAGAGAGAGAGAGAGAGAGAGAGAGAGAGGTGATTATACATTCCTTTACCCTACTCCTATTTTACATACATATAAACACAACAGTATTAAAGATATATCATAGAATCACCTTGAGAGAGAGAGAGAGAGAGAGAGAGAGAGAGGTGATTATACATTCCTTTACCCTACTCCTATTTTACATACATATAAACACAACAGTATTAAAGATATATCATAGAATCACCTTGAGAGAGAGAGAGAGAGAGAGAGAGAGAGAGAGAGAGAGAGAGAGAGAGAGAGAGAGAGAGAGGATTATACATTCCTTTACCCTACTCCTATTTTACATACATATAAACACAACAGTATTCAAGATATATCATAGAATCACCTTGGGAGAGAGAGAGAGAGAGAGAGAGAGAGAGAGAGAGAGAGAGAGAGAGGGGGGGAGGGGGAGACTGGGTTATTGGTGGGGTGGTTGACAGAGCCAGACGTAGATGGGAGGAGGAGGAGGGGAGTAGGAGAGTGTTATAAGATTTATATTGGCCACAGACCTTACGATACCTGAGAGAGAGAGTGAGAGAGAGTTGATGGATCGAGACGTAGCGAAGAGGAAGAGGGGTGCAGTATGACATTATAGGAGAGAGAGTGTGAGTGGGAGTACAAAGGCTTACACAGCGAAAAGGAGTACGGTACATAGGAAAACAAGCAGCAATTACATATCTATTGATCATAACGAGGCGAGTTGTAACTAAACCTCCGATCCTATAATATATGAACACAGGAAAGGCTAGTATTTTTTTTTTCCTATGTGATTGAGGGAGGCAAAAGGCAGAACTGCCTATAGCGAGTGCCTCCCCCATAGTTGAAAGAGTGACAGGGCCAAAATCAAGGTATGGTGCTATTTGTTTGTAAACGCAGTTTATCAAGGGTTATTAAGGGTTGTAAAAATTGGAATGGAAACTTTTATTCCTCATCAAAAGTACAGTAAAAGATCTAATTCACCTAAATGGTTTGACCATAATTGTGCTAGAGTAACTGAACAAAAAGCAATAGCCTACAATGCATACACAAGATCAAAAACACATGAAGCCTTTAATTACTTTAGAAACATCAGAAATCATGCCAAAACTGTATTAAACCTAACTAAATCAAACTTTCTCCACAAGCAGGCAAATAAACTTCTAAATAATCCAAATGATAACAAAATATTTTGGTCTACTCTTAACTCATTCAAATCCAACTTCACTACTGCTTCATTCATTCCACCATTAAAATCTCCGACTGGAAATCTTGTAAGTGACCCACGAGGTAAAGCTAACCTTCTTGCGGATATTTTCTCCACCAACTCAACCTTAGATGAAATAAATCAAGATGTCCCTGTACTTAATTTTAATTCGCCTGAAATTCCCTCACTTAAGATCCACACCAGACATGTCAAAACTATTTTGCAGAATCTCTCAGTAGATAAGGCTCCTGGTCCAGATGAAATTCCTCCAATAGTACTTAAGAATTGCTTCTTGGTGCTCGCTCCTGTATTGGCAAAATTTTTCCGTCTGTGTACTCATACCTCATGCTTCCCAGTACCCTGGAAAGAAGCAAACATCCATCCAGTTCCTAAAAAAGGTGGCTCTTCAGATCCATCAAACTACAGACCAATAGCTATAACTTCCACTCTTGGTAAAGTCTTTGAAATTATATTAAATAAGCACATAATTAAGCATCTTGAGAATAATAAATTAATCAGTGATAGGCAATATGGTTTTAGACGATGTCGATCAACTGCAGACATTCTTTGCCTTCTTACGCATCAAATCAACCAAGCTACAGACCAAGATGGTGAAACACATACAATAGCACTGGATATATCAAAGGCATTTGATAGAGTCTGGCATCAATCCTTATTGTCGAAGATGTCACACTACGGCCTAGCATCATTAGTTCCACTAATTTCTTCTTATCTTCATAACAGAAACATATGTGTAATGGTAGATGGCCTTTATTCTCAATTTCACCCAATAAATGCTGGTGTTCCCCAGGGATCAGTTTTGGCCCCAACTCTGTTCCTCATTCATATCATTGATCTCATATCTACCACTCATAATCCAATACATTCCTACGCAGATGACTCAACACTCCACAGTTCCTTCACATTCACCAATTCTTTCACCCAACCCGATCTTATAAATTCAAAAATAAACACTGCAATTTCTCTGAACCAGGACCTTTCTAGAATTAATGAATGGGGACAAAAGAATCTAGTTTCCTTTAATGCACAGAAAACCAAGTACATTCAAGTTTCTAACCGACAGAATCTGACAGACTCCCATATATTTTTTAATGATGTAAATATTCCCACTTCCCCTAGTATTGACATTCTCGGTGTAACATTAACTACTAACTTGAGCTGGACACATTATGTTAGAAGCATTGCTAAGAATGCCTCTAAAAAACTGGGACTCCTGTACAGAGTTCGAGAATTCTTCACTGACGAGCAGTTGGCCGTAATATATAAAAGTCATGTGCGTTCTCAGATAGATTTCTGTTCACCTCTGTGGAGTGGAAGTGGAGTGGTTGCATTGAGGCAGTTGGATAAAATTCAAAATAAAGCTATTAGATTAATCAATAACCCTGTAATCACACAGGACCTTCCTGCATTATCCATACGAAGAAACGTTGCATCCCTTGCATTATTCTACAGATATTTTCACAGCAATTGTTCCGAGGAACTTGCTTCAATTGTGCCGCCTCTCCACATCTTTCCCCGTAGAACTAGGGCAGCTGAGAGCGCCCATGAATTTACACTTTCTCCTCCACAATGCAGAACTTCTGCTCATCAAAATTCATTTATCCCCAGAACTACTACTCTTTGGAATTCACTTCCCTCGAATTGCTTTCCACAAACTTACAATTTACAAATGTTTAAATCCAGTTGTTACAAACATGTTATGAATGGAGGATGCCTTTAGGCACATGGACCTTTTTGTTTTATCTGTGTTTTTCCTTCCTCCGTTCATTGTCCCTTAAAAAAAATAAAAAAAGCAAGATATACATTTATATGATTTTTTGGAAGTTTGAACGGTATTACACTTAAGGGGAGATTTCCACTGGAGGGATTTTTTTCTGGACCCTTTTCTCCCTCATGTTTAGGCCCATTGTTTTGGAGATTATAAGACGTTTGCCACATTAGTTTGGCGATTTTAAGAACTTTTCGCCCCATTTCTGCCATTGTTAAGACCTTTCGTGCCATTTAGGTGTTGATTGTTTCCTGGCGAGCGATAGCGACCCTGTAAATTAAGAGGAATCGGCCTTCGGCCAGGACATTTTGCTACCGAAAAATGTACATATTTATCTTGAAAGGGGGTCTAGGGGGTGTAATTTTAAGTTTGATGGAGGTCTAAGCAACCCACTAAAGACCTCCCCTTAATGACATTACTAAACTCGGTTTAATTTCACCTGACGGTAAATTGAATCCCTTAGCAGCTATTATTTTGGACAAATATGAAACTACTATATATATATCTCTGCATGATATTATGACCAATACATTAACCCCATATTTCACGAAAACATTTTCAAAATAACCGAGATATCTTGAAGGGAACTTTGAAATTTACCGTCAGATGAAATGAAACAGGGTATAGGCAGTCCATTCCATTATGAAACAGGGTATAGGCAGTCCATTCCATTATGAAACAGGGTATAGGCAGTCCATTCCATTATGAAACAGGGTATAGGCAGTCCATTCCATTATGAAACAGGGTATAGGCAGTCCATTCCATTATGAAACAGGGTATAGGCAGTCCATTCCATTATGAAACAGGGTATAGGCAGTCCATTCCATTATGAAACAGGGTATAGGCAGTCCATTCCATTATGAAACAGGGTATAGGCAGTCCATTCCATTATGAAACAGGGTATAGGCAGTCCATTCCATTATGAAACAGGGTATAGGCAGTCCATTCCATTATGAAACAGGGTATAGGCAGTCCATTCCATTATGAAACAGGGTATAGGCAGTCCATTCCATTATGAAACAGGGTATAGGCAGTCCATTCCATTATGAAACAGGGTATAGGCAGTCCATTCCATTATGAAACAGGGTATAGGCAGTCCATTCCATTATGAAACAGGGTATAGGCAGTCCATTCCATTATGAAACAGGGTATAGGCAGTCCATTCCATTATGAAACAGGGTATAGGCAGTCCATTCCATTATGAAACAGGGTATAGGCAGTCCATTCCATTATGAAACAGGGTATAGGCAGTCCATTCCATTATGAAACAGGGTATAGGCAGTCCATTCCATTATGAAACAGGGTATAGGCAGTCCATTCCATTATGAAACAGGGTATAGGCAGTCCATTCCATTATGAAACAGGGTATAGGCAGTCCATTCCATTATGAAACAGGGTATAGGCAGTCCATTCCATTATGAAACAGGGTATAGGCAGTCCATTCCATTATGAAACAGGGTATAGGCAGTCCATTCCATTATGAAACAGGGTATAGGCAGTCCATTCCATTATGAAACAGGGTATAGGCAGTCCATTCCATTATGAAACAGGGTATAGGCAGTCCATTCCATTATGAAACAGGGTATAGGCAGTCCATTCCATTATGAAACAGGGTTATAGGCAGTCCATTCCATTATGAAACAGGGTATAGGCAGTCCATTCCATTATGAAACAGGGTATAGGCAGTCCATTCCATTATGAAACAGGGTATAGGCAGTCCATTCCATTATGAAACAGGGTATAGGCAGTCCATTCCATTATGAAACAGGGTATAGGCAGTCCATTCCATTATGAAACAGGGTATAGGCAGTCCATTCCATTATGAAACAGGGTATAGGCAGTCCATTCCATTAGTTTACTACTCGTAGAGTTACCAAAATGATACCTAGCCTAAAGAACAAACCATACGAAGAGCGTCTTAGAGAATTAAATCTATTTCCTTTAACCCAGCGCAGATTAAGAGGCGACTTAATTCAAGTGTTCAAAATCATCAAAGGCATCGACAATATGAACTGTAGTAAGTACTTCACTATCGACCAATCTAATTACACGCGGGGAAACGGTTTCAAAATTATTGGTAAATCTTTTAACTCGCACGAATCTAAGAATTTCTTCTTCAATCGAGTTGTCAACTTGTGGAATGGGCTTCCCCGAAACGTTATAGACTGCATCACCGTTGATTCATATAAACTCCGCCTAGACAAATATCTCGCATCAAACCCGCGACTGACTGCGTTTGTAAATGAATAACTTTATTTTATCCCCCCCTCAGTTACTAACCCATCTGTCCCCTACTAACTTCCTAATCCTGCCACAGACATTAGTTCCAGGGCAGTAATTCCCTTTCCAATGTTCCCTTACCCACTCTAAACCACTGTTTGGACACTTGATCCTCAGTGTTTTGGAGGACAAGCAACCTAGAAGGGTCACTAGATCTGTTGTTGCTTGATTTCCTTTGTACTCCTTTGTACTCGATCAAAAAATAAATGCTTTGCCTCGTGAGTGAAAAGGCTTTCCAATTATCTTAAAACTATTTCCTCTGGTGTAGTTTGAATGATCTATTGTGAAGCATTTTGTTGACATCCATATTGTCGATACATTAAATAATTTTAACCCTCTCAGGCTTCTATGACGCATTTCATTTATATTTTCTTGGTTTTATTTGAGGATTTTATTCAGATTCAAAAGGGTATATGGAAGTCAGAGGGCTAATATAGATAGTCTTTACCCCTTTGAATCCCACAGATCCTTCCTAAGCTGTATAAAAGCGTCTAATTATAGCCAGAATAAACCGTCAAAATGCGTCAAGAGCCTGAAGGGGTTAAGCTCTTGAATTAGGTCCCCTCTTAGCCTGCACTTTGCTAGACTAAAAAATATTAATTTCATGTCGACGTATTTCGTATGAATTACGCGTACTTATACATCTCCTGGGTGACCTGGATGTGTGTGTGAGTTTGTGTTTTTTTATCTGTGTTTATTTTTTGTTTTATGTTGTTTTTGTGTTTTCCCTGTTCTTGCTCTGTCTTGAGTCGGCTACCCCCAAAATGGGGATTGGGCCTGAGCATATAGATAGATAGATAGATACATTGTTAGGTCGATTTATTCATTTATATATTTATTTATTTTTAGTTTCAGGCTCGCTATCGTTTGCCAAGAACAAATCTACACCTAAATGGCACAAAAGGTCTTATTGACAAACAAATGAGTCAAAAAGTCTTAAAATCGTCAAACTAATGAGACAAACGTCTTAATATCTGAGAATGAATAGTGCTAAACATGAGGGAGCAGGGGTCCAGATAAGCCATCCATTCCCTCTCAAAGGATATGTTCTATATAAGAACAAAGATAATGAACGAACCTCGCCTGGGGTGATTGGAAGTGAAATTAAGGTGCTTTGTTAGGGCTTACACTACACGATTTAAGGGGAAAGTTTTCTCTCTCTCTCTCTCTCTCTCTCTATTATATATATATATATATATATATATATATATATATATATATATATATATATATATATATATATATATATATATATATATACCGGTATATATATACAGATAGATAGATAGATTGATAGATTGATATTTTGTTTCGCTTCCTCCATCAAGCTAAATTAAAACAGATACATTTGTGCATTATTCGGTAGGAAACAAAAAAATCCGTCCAAAGGCCAGTTCCTCATAAAGTTTTGTTTTTCGTTTGTAATCAATAACCAGTAATTATTTATACATATAGTTATGCATATATATATATTATACATATTATTATCCATATTAATATCCATATTATATTATTATACATATTATTACACATTATTATTATACATATTATTCATACGTATATTATAATCATAGGCTGGAGTGGGGATTGGTGAACTGTATTATGCAAACAGTTACTGTCAACAAAGTGACTTTGAACAAAGTGGCTGTGTACAAAGTGACTGTGAACAAAGTGACTGTGAACAAAGTAACTATAATAATAATGTATACACCACTATTGTCCAACACCATATGGCACCACAGACACTTTAGACTTGCGGGCGCCTCTGGCACCCAGGCCTGTGGAGGCAGCAAGTCCTTCAGTTCACACCAGACTCTCACATAACCAACTAGCGTCTCGGCGCTCCTGTACTCAACCCTAGCCAATAAAGGATTGAAGAGTACTGGTGTTATATCTCCATTCATCTTTATTATATGGCGCAGTGTATATCAGTATCTGAACCTACATGGAGAACCTGCACTACCTAGCTGAGGCTGCAGCCGCTGTGGAAGCCGGCTTGCCGCCATGCGGTCCCTACCCGGCTACATCTACCTCCCAACCGGTCGAGCCTTCATTGCCCGATGCCCTGTCTCCATACCCATCCATCATCTACTTGAATGAAAGGATCGACGCCCTCCAATCGAGTATCGCCACCTTTCTACAGCATCACCAGGATCAGCAGAATCTACAACTACAACATCGCCCCGCGACAGCTCCACCACCGCCCCGCCAGGATCTACAACATCGCCCCGCGACAGCTCCACCACCGCCCCGCCAGGATCTCCAGCCCCACCAGCCTCTACAACATCAGCCCCAGGCCAGTAATGTTACCCACCAGGCTGACCCATCCTTTGCCTCACGCCCCACCAGTGATACACTTATTCATCCCTCTACACAGACACCCACACCTCATACATCTCCCCATGTCTCAGTGCCCCACCATATGCCAGTTACCCATGTCTCAGTGCCCCACCATATGCCAGCTACCCATGTCTCAGTGCCCCACCATATGCCAGCTACCCATGTCTCAGTGCCCCACCATATGCCAGCTACCCATGTCTCAGTGCCCCACCATATGCCAGTTATTCCCCACATGTCTTTATTACATATGAACATGACTAATCCCCTTACCCACCCTCTCAAGAGCGAATATCCCACACCCTCCCCAACTGACGGCCAGGCCCACACTGGTGTCGGTAGCGACGGTCGGTATTACGGCGACCATTATGCCCCCCCTGGCTATCGTACGGCTGGCACCAACCCTCACGGCGCAGCCCCTTCTGCGCATGACGTCATCATACCACCACCGCCTCAAGTCCCTTCCTACCCAGCCCAGCCACGCCCCGCCCCGCCCCGCCGGGCTGCCCCTACGCGGCCCCAGGCCGCTTTACATATGCCGGGACACGCCCTACGCAAATTCTGGGCTGATTGGGAGGTCTACAAGCGGCTCGTCCTTCTACCACCTCACGAGGCTACCATCGAGCTCTACCAGACGTGCGACCCTGCCCTTCAGAGCGCCATATTTGCTCACAATCAGGCGTTCTCCTCATTGCCAGAAATCGACCTAGCAACTCTCATCACACAACTCGTCCACCGACAACGGAACCGCGCAGCCGCTCGCCACCACTTCCGGTCTCTTCTCCAACAACCTACTGAACAGATCCGGGACTACGTCACACGTATTACGGAGGCCACTTTGGACTGTGGCTTTACCTGCCCCTGTTGCCACACTGATGTCTCTGACGAACACATACGGGACCAAGTGACTATCGGGATTAGTGATTCGTCCCTTCAGCAAGATGTTTTAACTAAAGACCGCACCCTACCTACCTTACAAGATGTTATCAACTACTGTGTGGGGTTCGAATCTGCGGCACTCGATCAGACGGCAATGCAACCGGGGGTACATGCTGTGAAATCACCATACCAGCGTCTCAAGAGTACTTACCCACGCCCCGCCCCTATCCAGCCCCCCGATCAACGACCAGTCATCCCCCATCATCTTCGGTCCAGAGTTCTCGAGGCCCTTCACTCAGCTCATCAGGGTATGACTGGCATGAAGGCCCGTGCACGTGCGAGTGTTTACTGGCCAGGTATTGACAAGGCCCTACGCAACTGCCTGGATACCTGCCACTACTGCCGCGCCCACGCCCCGTCCCAGCCGAAAGAGCCACTCATGTCATCTGACCCACCCCAATGGCCATACGACCAGGTAGCCGCCGATTTTTTTCAGCACCAGGGCAAACACTACCTGGTCTACGTCGATCGCTTCTCCAGCAATGTCCACATCTTCTACCTGCCACCAGGTAAATGTGATGCTCACCACCTCATCTCGGCGTGCCGTACCACCTTCACCCACTACGGAGCACCCCGGGTACTGGCGAGCGATGGTGGGCCCCAGTTTACAGCCGGGGACTTCCAAGAATTCCTGGCACATTGGGGTGTGTCACAGCGGGTCAGCTCTGCGTTCTACCCTCAGTCTAATGGCCGCGCCGAGCTGGCTGTTAAAGCAGCCCGCCGCATCATCGCGGACTGTACATCCCCCACTGGCTCTCTAGACAACAACGCCGCAGCCCGCGCCCTCCTCCAATACAGGAACACACCCCTCTCGACCATTGACAAGTCACCAGCTCAACTTCTCTTCGGCAGGACCCTACGGGACCACGTCCCCTGCAATCCTGCACTTCTCCACCTCCACCCCCACTGGCTTCTCTCGGCCGAAGCTCGTGAGGCAGCCCTTTTTCACCGTAACGCTGCCCTAGCCCATACTATAATGCTTCAGCCCGGCCTTTATCACCACTCCACGTCGGTGACCGGGTCTCCGTCCAGAACCAGGGGGGCAACAACCCGACACGGTGGAACAAGACTGGCACTGTAGTGGAGGTGCATCCACACCGCCAGTATACCATCCGGGTGGATGGGTCGGGGCGAGCCACACTCCGCAACCGCCGCTTCCTACGACAGCTTCGTCTACCGCCCTCCACTCAACCTACACCGCCCGACTCCACCATCGCCTCGTCGGACGCCAATAGGGGGGGGGAGATATAATAATAATGTATACACCACTATTGTCCAACACCATATGGCACCACAGACACTTTAGACTTGCGGGCGCCTCTGGCACCCAGGCCTGTGGAGGCAGCAAGTCCTTCAGTTCACACCAGACTCTCACATAACCAACTAGCGTCTCGGCGCTCCTGTACTCAACCCTAGCCAATAAAGGATTGAAGAGTACTGGTGTTATATCTCCATTCATCTTTATTATAGTAACTGTGTACAAAGTGACTGTGAACAAAGTGACTGTGAACAAAGTAACTGTGTACAAAGTGACTGTGAACAAAGTGACTGTGTACAAAGTGACTGTAAACAAAGTAACTGTGTACAAAGTGACTGTACAAAGTGACTGTGAACAGAGTGACTGTGAACAAAGTGACTGTGAACAAAGTGACTGTGTACAAAGTGACTGAACAAAGTGATTGTGAACAAAGTGACTGTGTACAAAGTGACTGTGAACAAAGTGATTGTGAACAAAATGACTGTGTACAAAGTGACTGTGAACTAAGTGACTAAACAAAGTGACTGTAAACAAAGTAACTGTGAACAAAGTGACTGTGAACAAAGTGACTGTGTACAAAGTGACTGAACAAAGTGATTGTGAACAAAGTGACTGTGTACAAAGTGACTGTGAACAAAGTGATTGTGAACAGTGACTGTGTACAAAGTAACTGTAAACAAAGTGACTGTAAACAAAGTAACTGTGAACAAAGTGACTGTGAACAAAGTAACTGTGAACAAAGTAACTGTGAACAAAGTGACTGTGAACACAGTGACTGTTAGCACAGTGACTGTTAGCAAAGTAACTGTGAGTAAATGTGAAGGAATTTACTGGATGAAACGACCGAGAGCAAAATAACAGAAAACGAAGCGACTGCCAGCGAAATAAAATCCGAATGAAACGACCATCGACTCCAAGAGAATGTAACAAAACTGACAAATCTCCGAGAAAAGAAATACATAAAAGTTTGCCTCCGGAAAACAAACGAACAAAAAACGAGACAAATAAAACACGAATTGAAGAGGGGGGAGGAGAAAGCAATTGAAATGAAAAATAGAATCTATATCAAAATATAACGCGACAAGAAAATCTGTAGCACTTGGAGTGAATGGAATAGAAATGGGGGAAGGGGAGGACAGTAGGAGAGATAGAGAAGGAATGTTCAATGGAAAGAACTATATATATATATATATGTTGGTAAAGCCAGGTAATAAATTTTCTTTAATACATACGAGGTTGAAAGAAATGGCAATTTCTGAGTTGGAAATTTTATTATTCAAAGTTTCCAGGTCTCTGATGAGTTTTCGCTGGGTGGCAGGAAGTAGATGAAGGAGATGAGCAAAATTCATGGTGGTACAGGGTTACATTAAAGTACATGAAGATACAGGATATACGACGCGTTTCACTGGACAACCAGCATTAGCAAGTAAGGAAGGAATGATATAAAAGGTAAACAGGAAGGGTATATATAGAGGGTGGAGGATCAGAGGAGGCGAAAAACAGGGCGCAAAAGTCTGCTATTGGTGGAGGGGTAATCTAGGAGAGAGAACAGGGGAACCGCTTCACGCATGTGCACTGGATGCGGATGGTAGTCGGTAGGTGGGGTCGAAGCTGATTGGCTGCGTGTCGAGGGGCGTGGCCTAAGTTGTGTGGCGCCTGCGGAAGACGAAGCTGAAGGAGGTAGCGCGGGGGGCTGCGTCAAGGGCACCGGGGGGCGAGGAGGGGTGTTAGGTCCTGTAGGGTAGTGCCTTTGGCAGAAGGAAGGATCTGAAGGTCCAGAGTTTGGTTGTTGATGTTGGGATGTAAGGCTTGGATATATATAGCTTCGATTATAGGTAATCTCCTTGGGTCACTTTCTTTATCGAGTATGGTGGTGTGTTTCTCTAACTCGTTGCGTGTGAGGTGAGGGGGGTTAGGGGTGAGATAGTGGTCTTTGATGGCTCCAGCCTGAAGGTGAAGAGTTAACCGACGTGAAAGACGAGTCTGCGTCATACCAATATAGGAATGAGGTCCACAGTCCTCAGAATTACAGGTATGTTGGTAAATGACGTGATCGTCGGTCATCGGGCTCTTTATCTTGGTGGAGGCCGGTTTGTTGCGGAGAACGAGGTTGGAGGTCTTGGGGGATTTGTAATAAATTATTAATTTGATTTTGTTTTCCGGGTTGGTTGGGTGGACATGCTTGGAGATTATTTCTTTTAAGACGGCCTCGTCATTTTTGTGTTCAGAGGACATGTAATTGCGGTAGAAGATCTTAATTTCATTGGGGGGGGTCAATGTTGGGAGGGCTTTGGGTGTACCATTTTTCAAGATGGTGGTTGATGGTGCTGGAGATGTCGGAGTTGGAGTATCCGTTATTTACTAAAACTTGGGATAGTCTTTCTAGTTCCTGGTGGGTGTCGTCCCAGGTAGAGCAGTGCGTGAGGGCTCTCCTAACATAGGCGGAGATGGAGGATAGAAGATAACGGCGGGGGCATTCACTATCGCCGTTGAGGCATTGTCCTGTGTTAGTTGGTTTAATGTAGACGGTGGTTTTTGAACCCATGGTCGTTCAGCGCTACGAGGCTGTCGAGGAAGGGGAGTTGTCCATTGTTAGATTTTTCAAAGGTGAAGTTAAGTCCGGAGGAGGTCATGAAGCGACGCTGGAGTTCCTGTAGTTCGTGGAGGTCCTTGATTTGCACGAAGATGTCATCCACGTATCTACAGTAGACGGCGGGTCGTTGGGCAGCTAGGAGCTCTCTTCCTCGAGGGTACCCAGGAAAAAGCCCGCAAAAGAAACTCCGAGGGGGCTGCCCATCGCCACATCCGTCTATCTGCTTGTACATGTTGCCCCGGGGGCAAAGGAAGGGGGCCTCCTTGGTACATAGCTCCAGTAGTGTTTTCAGGGCCTTCTCCGGGATGTCCCGGAGACATCGTAAAGAACGAGATGCTCTTCTACGGATTTGGGAAGACGAAACCCCTCCAGACCACCTCAAAGCCGAAATCAACACAGCCCTCGAACAACTCCTTGAACAACACAGAAGACAAGCCGAAAACACAACCATAAAAAAGCTTGCCCGTCTTTATGGCGGAAACTTAAAACTACCCAAACCAACAAAAGGATATATAAACCTTACTAACACCATTCTGACCCTGGACCAAGAAGACCTCCTCAACAAAGGCCTCAACTGCCACTACAGCTCCAAACCTGGCCCCCACCGGAAACGCCTAGAAACGGAAATCCTCCTGGACGACATCCTACGACTCAAGAAGGATGGCAAGGTCACCACTACTCCCGCCCTACAACTTACTCTCCTTGCTGAAGCCGCCAAAACCAGAGGAACTCACCATAGCAAAATACTCAACAAACAACACTTCCAAGCTGCCAAACTATTGAGAGATAACCCCAACCTCATCATCCGTCGTGCGGATAAAGCTTCCTGCCTCGTGATCCATGACAAGGAGGAATATCTTAGAAAAATGGACGTCATCTTAAGTGACAACCCTAAATTTAAAAAGATCACCCGCAACCCAACCGACGAAATCAAACTTATTGCCAACACCACCATCACCGCCATCAACGCCAAACAAGGAGGGATCCACCTTAAAAAACTCGTCGGAGAATACACCCCTGGTTATGCGTACGGAACCATCAAACACACAAACCTGGGAACCCCCTCCGCCCCATCATCTCCCAAATCCCCACTGCCACATACCAGATCGCCAAGGCCCTGAACAACCTCCTCACCCCCTACGTGCCCAGCCAATTCAACCTTAACTCAGCCCACGATTTCTTGGAAATTTTACGAGACGCCCCCCGTAACAACAACCACACAATCGCCTCTCTCGACGTAGAAAGCCTGTTCACAAACGTGCAGTGGATCGACCATTGACATGATTCTACGTCGAATTTATCATTGCCCTGATACACCTACCACTGGACATCCCGGAGAAGGCCCTGAAAACACTACTGGAGCTATGTACCAAGGAGGCTCCTTCCTTTGCCCCCGGGACAACATGACTAGCAGATAGACGGTGTGGCGATGGGCAGCCCCCTAGGAGTTCTTTTTGCGAACTTTTTCATGGGTACCATCGAGGAAGAGCTCCTAGCTGCCCAAGACCCGCCGTTCTACTGTAGATACGTGGATGATAGTCTCTCGTGCAAAT
>CM064533.1:7271349-7295480 GCA_032716605.1 Paralithodes platypus | reverse complement strand
AAGTTATAAAAGGCCTAATTGCTATTAAGCACTATTGCCATGGTCCCCTTCTGTAGGATATTATGAATTTATCGTATATATTAATATAATTTATCGTATAGAGCACCGCTAACAGGCGGTACGATAATTGGGGCTCCTGGCGGTTTGCCAAGGGCAGCAAGGTGTGCTTTTGATGTACGCCAGAGACCTTCACGAACACCACCCCTTTAGCCATCTACATTTTCCGCCCTCATTTGATCGAGCTTTTGTGCCTGTAATCACAATACACCTACAGCAGATACACACAGCCCCGCACATCACGCGGCTCTCATCGACTCCATGACTGACTGATAGATGAGGCATATTTATTCGTGTCCCTTTCCCCCTGTACTCATTTATTCTTTCTTTAACTTGACTCTAGTCTTGGGACCGAAGTCTCATTACCCATTGTCCACCGTCCATATTGGGTAAAACGTTCTCTCCTTGCCTCATTGCCCCGTGGAACTATTGGTGAGTTAATTCCTGGCTAATATTAACCCTTATCACCTGACCCTATATATACATTTATTATTTGATACCTTCCTGGATATAAATTATCCTTGTTTCAGATTGAATTCACAATTTAGATATAGAGTAGTTTTCATTTAGATTGTTTTTATTTGATTCATTATAGCTTAGTAATATTTAACTGCCATTTATATTTTACCACAAACACTATTGTTATACGGATCAACACGAAAGACAACGCGTTGACTCTCGTTGGATCTCTGTTGCACACTGGTTGACTCGTGTTACATCCGTGTAAACTCGTGTAAACCCTCGTTGAATCGTCCTACACTTTTTTAAATAACTGTATTTCAAATGACACTTGCTTTTTTTTCGGGTTAACACTCGTGTTTTTTATCTCCGTGGATAGTGTCTTACCTCTTGTTTAATCGTGTTTTCACTCGTGTTTGAATTGTGTAAACTCTAGCATCATGGTGGCACGCAAATTTTGCGAATCACTTGTCGTGCTTTCTGACTCTTGTTGATACGTGTTGCATGTGTGTTACATACGTGTTTTTGCGTGTAGACATGTGTTGCTTCTTCCACGTCGAAATGATGACAAAAATCTACGAATCAACCAAGAGTGTTACACGGGTTTACACGAGTCAACACGAGTTTACAACACGAATAACTAAGAGTTATTCAGAGTCAAACACTAGTTAACACGTATGTAACAAGAGTCTACACGTATGTTAGGCCACCCTCGGGGGTACTCGCCACGGGGCCCAAAACTGTTCATAGCATGCATGACAATTTTTGGCCCCCGTGGCGAGTAACCCACGAGTGTGTCGAGTAAACAAAGAGTATACACGAGCGTATCACGAGTCTATACGAGTGTTGAGGAGGATCGACTAGATCCGTGGCTGAATAGCAAAATTGCATCACTCGTGTTGGACTCGCGCACTGACTTGGCTATGTGTGAACCAGCCTCATTTAGCCTTCGCGTCATATTTTGAAGGCGTTTTTTTTCGGTTATTTTTCCTCCTGCTGGCAATATATTGATGATTTGACAATATGTCAATGGGGGGGGGGGGGGGGTGACCCCCCTCAACCTATTATTATATCCAAAAGCAGTCAAATAGACGGGAACATGATGGCCAGCCTCCGCCGCAGCTCCGCATAGTGTAAACAAGGCTGGCGGTACCCAAACCGAACTCTACATTCTACCACCACTAATTTTTTCAACTATATAACCGATGAATTATTCAATGATCAATCCTCCAGTCAGAAACGTCCAATGCTTCCCCTCCCATAAGTCAAGGTCGGGAGTTACCACACTGTCATGCCAGGACTTCTTAACTTCCATGCTGGACCACCCTTGTTCTTCTTACTGTTTTCAGAGTTCCTACCACGCTCTTCCCCTGTTTACACTTTCTCCCACACTTCTTCATCCATCGGCCTACTCACATCTTTACTCCCACACTTCTCACATACTTAAATGAGCTGACATTCTTCAGAGCCGTTCAATCCTCACTTCACACTCTATGGTTGCACCCCTTTCAATGACCATAATAATTGCGCTTGCCTAGCATTGACCTCCAGATTCCGTTTTGCCACACACATGTTTTCCAAACATATTTACCTGACCCTGCAACTCCCATTCACTCTCTCTCATCAGAACGTGTGTTGTCAGCAACAGTAGTACCGTTTCTGTACTGTTGAGGCAACTTCCACGCATTTCCTTCCCTTATCAGCGGTACAAACCCAACATCCGCTGCTCTGCCTTTTAGTTTCTTTCATGACTCCATCCAATATACTGTACTTGTATATCGTTGAACAACCATGGGGACATCACACACCACCCTTGCTTTAAACCCAACATTCAGATTAAAGAACTCGCTCCTTTTAATTATCCACACATACTACCATCTTTGCACCCTCATACATGCTCTTCATTGCTTTCAGCAACTTGCCCATCTACTCCGTATAATGTCCTCATTACTCGTACTTTCCACATACCTTCTCTATTCAATTCTGTCATAGGCCTTCTCCAACTCCATAAATGCAGCATACAACTTTTGTTCGCTTCTCCAGATATTTCTCCATCAACCACATTTCCGGTCAAAAAACTGAGCTAAACATCCTCTTCCCTTCCTAAGATGACTACAGTATGCTTAACCGTATATTCCCCAGCAATACTGACTGAAAATGCCCAACTATATGTGCCTTTCCTCTTCAGATTTATCTCAAGAATATGTAAAATTACACCACATACCCCTACAGTAGCACTGAACTCAATAAAACTCCACTAACAGGATAAATTATGGAAGAACTACTCCAAAGAGCATATGTTACCCTTTTACACCATCAATAACTGACTGAAAATGCCTAAATAGATTGCATGTGCTCTTCAAATGTTATACATACATACGTCCATAACATTTTTAAGACTGAGTGGCTCCACATAGATGTGGCTTTTCATTCTCTTTTCCTAATGGCGGCGTTCCAGGTACTCTGTTTAACCCGGAGCTGCGGGGAGACTCATAATAGTTTCCCCCGGCGCACTGCGGGAACTCTTATGAGGGAGTGAAAAAAAAACATCAACTTTTGACATCGAATTTTTTTTTTTTTTTTTTTTTTTTTATTTTTTTTTTTTGGTTTTTTTTTTGTTTTGTCCCCTGGCCATGCAAAATCTCAGTCCTCTACCTCGGCCCTCCTTCCCCACTTGTCCTCCTCGCCTTCAGTTATCACCTATTTTCCCTGTTATATACCCTTATTCTATAGGTATATTTTCAGTGTCTAAACATTATGCGAGTTGCAAGCAGGGTGTTTGTCAATCACTGATGGCAAGCGAGTGGCATAGAGAGAGAGAGCGTATCGATCGACTGTGTCTCTGGCTGTGGAGAATTGGCGGGAAAGCAGAATTGCCTCACCCATACATTATACAACTCGTCGGCTATAATCTCCGATTTTGACCATCCAAACGCTGTTTGCACTCGTTTATTGTTGTTTCAGGTTACTAATCCATTGATAATCAACCCTAATAGAGCGCATATGGCTCGTAATTAATGCTATTCATGGCACAATGAATTATTTTAGTGACGGAAACACCTCAAATACGTCAGCAACAGGGGGACGTTCCATTAGCCCCCCATGCGACACTTCAGAGTTTAAGAGGAATGCTTTTACTTGTCAAGTTTTTGGATTTGCGATCGGCACGTATAGTCCGGATCCCAGGTTTTACTCGGTTCACCCCTTGGTGTGCCAGCTCCCTCCCACAATCGCAGACACGGCTATCTTTTCACCCAATTTTGTTCAGCCATTCTCATCCACAGCTGTCCATAACCATCCCCGTTTACTTGTACGCATCTCCTCTCCTAATACTCTTTATACCTAAACGGCTCTTCAGCTCATCAGTGTTATTCTGTATACATCCTATTCTGAAATATTGTAAAATTACACCAATTACCAACTACGATTACCAAACATTTTTCAATAAAGTACACTAACATGATAAAAGAAATGTAATAAATAGCCCTAGAGCATGAATTCTTCCTATCTAATCTATTGACGGACGCCTTGATCCCCGAAGGCTTGGCCACGAACGAAACACCCCTATTCAACCTCTGTTCCCGATTCAGTCGACGACCCTCCTCCCCCAGCACCGCTTTCACGCATATACTTTCTTACCTCCCATCCTTCCACCTCTCTCTCGTTTTATTTCTCCCTCTGTCCTTTCACCTCACTCGTACACATCTCCTAGTCATTCGTCGCGCTTCCCATATGTTCCACATGGCCGAACCATCTCAAGGTTTTCTTTTTCGCACTTTTCCAGTACATTCAACCCACACCTCTCTCTTGACTTCCTCCATTATGAGGAATTCGCGAAGTTCCGGTGAGGGTGAAAGGTGTACGTATTGATGAATTCGCAGTCCGTGTGTGGAGTCCATCATTGTTCAGTGTGTAAGCCCCCTCCTCTTTATTATGGTCTTGGAGCCGCTGTCTAGAGTTTTGAGAGGCGGACTCCCTTTGGAACTGTTTTTTATGCAGACTATTTAGTCCGAATAGCTGACAGTATGCAGGATGCTGAGGCCAAGATTCCGAAAGTGGAGAGAGGGCATGGCGAGCAGGGTTTTAAGAGTCAATATTAACAAAACCAAGGTTATGCATTGTTTTTTGAGACGAGGCAATTGTGGAAAAGAGCGGTTTCATACCCCTATGTGCAGTGGGGTTGAAAGGGAGTGGGCGTTAACTCAATTCAAGTGTAGCATCTGTCGATGTGTGGGTACACACCATGGTAGTAAGCGCTGGAGTAGAATAAAAGGGGCCCCCTGCCGAGGATAAGTCAGAAATAGAGAAATTTGAGTGCGTTAGTGTGCAAAGGCGGAGGGCTTGTGTTAAGTGATGATCCTGTGGCCTGTGAATTTTGGAAAATGAGTCTTTGGAGCTGGTGAACAAGTTTTGTTACCTAGGAGATACCATCTCTGCCGGTGGTGGGGCGCGAGGCTGCCACTGTTGCTTAGAATAAGGTGTGGCTGGGGGAAGTTCCAGAGAATTGATGGGCCACATCCTGACCATGAAAGGAATGCCTCTCCCCCTGACGGGAAAGGTGTAATGCCTCAGGTGTTAGAAGTGCAATGGACGTATGTGCCCTCAGCAACATGGGCCGTTAAAGTAGACGGATGTCAACAGAAATGGAGCGTAATGAGATGAGAATGGGGGAGTGGGCATGTGTGGGGCCAGGCTACAGGATAGAATAGACAAAAAAAAAAATGTTGAGCTGAGGAGAAGTTTGAGGTATAAAGAGGTATTAGCGAGGTGATGCGTACAAAGTAGACTGGGATGTGTATGGGACATGTGGAGAGAATGGATGAACAAAATTGGGTGAAAAAATGCAGGTCTGTGATTGTGGAGGGAGCTGCACCAAGGGGTGGACCGAGGAAGACCTGGGATCGGACTATACACGCCGATCTCAAATCCAAGAACTTGACAAGTGAAGCAGCCCTTAACAGGGTTGCCTGGAACGCCGCCATTAGGACAAGAGACTGAAACTGCACTTATTGTGTGTGTGGAACACTCGGTCTTAAAATGTTATGAATGTATGGATTATGTATTCGTCTGTCTATCCCTCCATGTAACTTCTGCACACACTTCTCAAGTAAATCATTTCCATCCCTTTCACTCTTGGTGTTGGAATCTCTCCAACAACGTCCATTGCTCGCTTCGTCCGTAAATCAGTGTCGGGATTAACACACTGTCATGCAAGGACTTCTTCAGTTTCCATGCTGACCACCCTTCTTTCATGTTACTGCGTTTCAGCACTCCTACAACCTCTTTCCCCTGTTGACAACCCTCTCCCCCACTTCTTCATCCATACTCCCATCTTTACTCTGTACAACTGCCAAGAATTACTAAATGAGCTGACACATCTCCATAGCCTGACCGTTCAACTTCACCTCGCACATCTGTGGCTTTCACCCCTTTCGAAGACCATAACCTTGCGCTTCCCTTGAATTTACCTTCAGATTCCATTTTTTCGCAACACTGTTTCCAAACATATTTACCAGATACTGCAATCTACTCCCTTCATATCGTCAAGCAACAGCAGTACACAAACATCCACTGCTCTTCCTTGTATTTCTTTTATGGACTCCAATCCATATACTGTATATATAGAACAACCATCGGGACATCACACACCCACTTGCTTTGAACCAAACATTCAGATCAATAGAACTCCCTCTGTTCATTCTTCACACGTAATGATACCTTTGCACTCTCATAAAAACTCTTCACTGCTTTCAGCAACTTGCCCATCTACTCCATATATTCTCCAGTAACTTTCCACATACCTTCTCTATCAACATCTGTCATTCCAACTCATTGCCTTTCCCTTATTAGTGGTACACCAACATCCACTGCTCATCCTTGCATTTCTTTTATGACTCCATCCATATACAGTACAGTATATATTTGAACAACCACGGGGACAAATTCACACACCCTTTTCTTTACAAACCCAAAAATCAGATCAAAGAACTCGTTCTGTTCAGTTCTCAACACATACTGACACCTTTGCAACCCTCATACATGCTTTTCACTGCTTTCAGCAACTTGCTATCTGCTCCGTATATTCCAAGTACTTTCTACATACCGGTACCTTCTCTATCAACTCTGTCATAGGCCTTCTCCAAGTCCATGAAGGCAGCATACACCTTTTGACCCTTCTCAAGATATTTCTCCACAACATATTTCAGGGCAAAGATCTGAGCTACACATCCTCTTCCCATCCTATGATGAATACTGTATGTTAACCGTTTCCTCAGCAATACTAAATGAAAATGCCCAATATTGCATGTGCACTTCTGATTTATCTAAAATATGTAAAATTATACCAAATACCAACTACATTAGCACAAAACTCAATCAATCACAGAAACAGGATAAAAACTAGAATAAATACCCCAAAAGATGAATATTAACCCTTTCCCCAGCAATACTTACTGAACATGCACAAATAAATTGCATGTGCTCTTCAGATTTAGCTGAAATATGTAAAATTACACCAAATACTAACTACATTAGCACAAAAATCAATCAAGCACTTTAACAGGATAAATAAAATGGAAGAAATAGCCCAAAAATGAATTTATCTATAGCCTACTGGTATATATTGCCGGACCCTTGATCCCCGAAGGGTGACCATGAACGAAACGCCTGCGTATTTCAAGCTCGCTTGAGTTATCACTCGCTCGTCTTTTAGAGCTTTTGGCCCGGGGTATTTACACACACCATCGCATCATAAGGAGTTTGAGGGGGTTAAATTGCTAGATACATAGAGGAAGAGGAATGCCAAGTAAAGCTAAACAATAATATATAAGATATTTTTAACATGAGGTTGCTCATACTCATTTGTACCTCTGCAGTTCCTTCATGCCTAACGAAAAAGATCACCTTCCTAACAAGCCTCAATCCAAAAGGCCAAGCTTCTGTACAGAAAAAAATGCCACACCATTACCCTTATGGTGACCCTATCAAATAATCAAAACAACCACACTTCTTAACCCAATTCCGCGGGCCCCTCATATGACGGAGACGATTTTCCAGCTATTTTGTAGCCTGTGAGCCAGGCCAGCTTTTGCAAGCAGCACGGATGGACGTCAGCCGGAGCCTACAGGCCCCGCCACGACACAGGCTTGTGTAGAGAGCTCACTTATGTGCAACGTCACACATTAGCGAAAACAAATAATTGGTAATTTTTAGCGATTTCGCCTATCGGATTTGGTAATTTTTAGCAATTTTGTCCTTCGTTTGCAAGATCCTTACAAGAAAACCAGACGTCGTACAGGGATGATTCAGGAGTAATTTGAAAGCTATTACCGTACTTTCAAGAATACATAATTGTATTACGCTCTGGCTTTTGCTTATGCATGAAAATGAGCAAGGAATGAAGGCAATTTCGGGCAATTATGCCTACTCATACAGAATTAATAGCTTTAACCAAAATGGTCACACTCCTTAATGGTCTAAGTGGCCATAGCCAAAATGGCTACACTATATTCCTTCTGTACTTTCTCCATGCCCAAGATACATGATATTTGATATATGTGGCCAGCCCTTGTATCCAACACAATACCCTGCGTGCACCCCGCTCGAACCCCGCACAACATGCTTGCAACTTAATTATTATTGCTATCAAAATGTATAGATTATTGACATGGTATCTAGTGTATATTGGCAGAATATACTACGGTACAGGTGCTGTGTGTATATATACCGGTATATATATATATATATATATATATATATATATATATATACCGGTATATATCAATGTCACAAACGAGGGTACTGTCAGAGAAGGACCCGGGCCTGCCTAACGGTACGCAATACCCTCTCTATAACCCTCAGACTTCTTCCACGATATCCTCAACCTCTACGATGAGAGTAAAGCTGTAGATATTATATACCTTGATTTTCAAAAGGCCTTTGACAAAGTTCCCCACAAACGTTTACTGCTAAAACTAAAAGCGCATGGAATACAAGACGGTGTGTTGAAATGGATAGAAAATTGGCTCAGCAACAGAAAGCAAAGGGTAGTATTAAACGGTAAGGCATCTAAATGGACCAATGTAAGTAGCGGGGTACCTCAGGGTTCGGTACTAGGACCAATTCTCTTTCATTTACATCAACGGACATAGATGAGGGTCTCACCTGCACAATCTCAAAATTTGCTGACGATACAAAAATTGCAAATAGCGTACTCTCAAAAGAACAAGTTGACGATATGCAACACAATCTAGATAAATTGTCATGTTGGGCCCAAATTTGGCAAATGAGTTTCAATGCGGATAAATGTAAAGTACTACTCGGATACCTAAATGAGAAAGCAAACTATTCGATGAATGGCACTCAGCTTAAGAATGTAAACAGAGAAACTGATCTGGGAGTAACAATATCGCGTAACCTAAAACCGAGTCAACAATGTTCAGAAGTTGTTAAGAAGGCAAACAAATAATTGGCTTTATAGGCAGGTCATTTGAGCATAAATCCAAAGAAGTTATCCTAACCCTTTACAATTCCTTAGCCCGCCCTCTTCTGGAATACTGCGTTCAATCCTGGTGCCCTTATTACCAAAAGATATAAACAAGCTAGAACGAGTTCAACGTAGAGTTACCAAAATGATACCTAGCCTAAAGAACAAACCCTACGAAGAGCGTCTTAGAGAATTAAATCTATTTCCTTTAACCCAGCGCAGATTAAGAGGCGACTTAATTCAAGTGTTCAAAATCATCAAAGGCATCGACAATATGAACTGTAGTAAGTACTTCACTATCGACCAATCTAATTACACGCGGGGAAACGGTTGCAAAATTATTGGTAAATCTTTTAACTCGCACGAATCTAAGAATTTCTTCTTCAATCGAGTTGTCAACTTGTGGAATGGGCTTCCCGAGACGTTATAGACTGCAGCACCGTTGATTCATTTAAATTCCGCCTAGACAAATATCTCGCATCAAACCCGCGACTGACTGCGTTTGTAAATGATAACTTTATCCCCCCCTCAGTTACTAACCCATATGTCCCCTACTAACTTCCTAGTCCTGCCACGTTAGTGGCAGGGCAGTAGTTCCCTTTCCAATGTTCCCTTACCCACTCTAAACCACTGTTTGGTCACTTGATCCTCAGTGTTTTGGAGGACAAGAAACCTAGAAGGGTCACTAGACCTGTTGTTGCTTGATTTCCTTTGTACTCCTTTGTACTCAGTATCCCCGATCGTGAACAGACACTACTACACGTAGCACTACTGGTCCAGGCTCTCTGGAACCACAACAAGTGGGTAGGATTCCCGATATACTAGGCTGTCTTTTACTCGTCCGACCAAATGGACAGAGATACTACTCCGTCCAACGAGGATAAATTCAGATCATAACCCCACAGAACAGACTCTGGTCACAGACTCCTACCTACTATATTATCAACAGTGCCGTGCTATGATCAAGAAGGTGCAGTGACTGTACTAGGGAAAACCACCCTGTAACGGTTACCTCTATAAGAGGCCACCACCCCTCCTCTAATACAGTTTGTCACCCTGCCGTGATCAAAAGCACCAGCCCAAAGTAGAGAATTGTTCCAACACAGTTCCGGTGATTGAAATGTGGACACAAAAACTAGGGTTGGATCACACTGGTCGAGGACTCCCTCGGCCACTGGACCAACACAAGGATCACAAGAAAAGTGACGGTAAAGGCATAATTATACAAGTAGAACTTTATAGAAATAAATCTATAACAATAGTTTTTCGCTTTTTTTAGAATCCCAGCCGCACCAAAATATTCGCTCTCAATTGGTTTTCACCCCTAATAATTTTTTTTTTATTATTTTTTTTTTTTATGAACGGCAAGAGGAAAGGTGATTATATAAGATTTCAAAACAAAATAAAAATAAATAATAATATGTGGAATTTCACCATAGGTGAAGGTTACTGTTCATCCGCCCGCCCGTACTTTCCCTCCCCATTTTACCGATAAAAATAGATAGGGTAAACGGGGTAATTTCGCCGCGGGGTAATTTCGCCGTGGCACTAATAATTGCATTCAAGCGCCGATATCTCCGCAACTATTGCATGGATTCAGCTGCAGTTTGGCTTAGGCAGCATGACCAAAATTTATATATTGTTTTTTTTTTGGGGGGGGGGATTAACAACAACCTGTTAATGTTCCCGATGCACCAGATGCCAACACGTGTATACCGAAAACCGTTTTATCCGGTTCAACACGCCATCCAAACGTCAACAACACGATGTACCCGATGGTACCACACCAAAAGTCCATCGTGCAAATTTTTTGAACAAATCCAAAACTTTGGTGGCCAAGCCCGATTTGCCACATCCCGCAGCACCGTGGGTAACACGCCGCTCCCCGATGACCCCGACACACGTTGGGGATTGCACCACGTTGTGTCCCGATATTCAAATAGGTACATCGGGACCAACATCGTGAATGTGTGAAAGTACCTTTACCGATCTAGATCCGAGCCTGTGTTCGAAGCTAGCCATAAGTTTAAGTGCTATTCACTGGTAGTGACCCATTACATACTTTCAGAGTATTTCTTGCATATAGTAAATGAGAATAAAGCTGTATTCCTTAAACCATATTTTGCAATATATGTATCCTCTGTTTCTCTAATTTTATATGTATTTATATGAACTTGGAAGTCCCAGTGGAGTAGAACTCACCTATATCATTTGTTAAACCTGCATAAATCAGGGCATAATATATATATATATATACATATATATTTATATATATACTGTATATGATGGAGAGAGTTCGTCTTAACTTTAACTCCTTGCGACATATATGACGCGATCGCGTCATATGGAACTTATGACCAAAAACTCATATGACGCGATCGCGTCATATGGACTTATCTACATGCCTTTCCAATAAGTCCATATGATGCACAAGCGTCATATGGAGCTCAGTAAGTCCGTAAGTTAGATGAAGATCTGTCGGTTGGTGGCAACCCCAGTTTCCTCCGACAATTCTAACGGCCAGCAGTGTGGTTTTGACAGTTTGTGGTGCAGTGGCAGTGATACCGGGCGCCCGCCTCCGTGGACTTACTGGAACATAATATGTCTGAAGGAGTTAATTTAATCCTCCTTCCCCCATCAATCCGCCTCCCCCCCCCAATCCTCCTTCCCCCACCAATCCTCCTCCCCCCACCAATCCTCCTCCCTCACCAATCCTCCTCCCCCACCATCCTCCTCTCCCCACCAATCCTCCTCCCCCCACCAATCCGCCTCCCCCCACAATCCTCCTCCCCCCACCAATCCTCCTCCACCAATCCTCCTTCTCCCACCAATCCTCCTTTCCCCACCAATCCTCCTCCCCCCACTAATCCTCCTCCCCCACCAATCCTCCTCTCCCTACCAATCCTCCCCCCACCAATCCTCCTCTCCCCACCAATCCTCCTCCCCCACCAATCCTCCTCCCCAAGCCTAGTTAAGGGGGGTCACCTGCTTTTGTTGTTATCTTTCTCTCCTTTTTTCTCTTTCTCTGGCTTGTATCCATTTGGCCCCATTCAGCCTTCTGTTTTATGACGTTTATCCCATCCAGGTGTCGATTTCTTCCTGGCGAGCGATAGCAAGCCACCATTGTATAGAGAGAACCGGCTTCGACATTTTTTCATCGAAAAATTTACAAATTTAGCCTGCTGTCAAAAGAAAAATAATATATGCTGGCTCGTTACTGCTCGCCCAGAAAAATATTGAAACATGGATGTGGGTAAACGTCTTAAAACAATAGGATGAATGTGGTCGAATGGATACAAGCTAAAGAGAGAGGGAGAGAAAGATAACAAAAGCGAGGTGGGCGCCCCTAAGGGGTAGTGCTTGGTTTTTTGGTCTATTTATGTATCTATTATACGTTTGAGTTTCCTCGTTAGACATCCATCAAGCTTTAAAAACAAAAAACAATCATAGACTCCTAGAGCCCCTTTCAAATAAAATTTGTACATTTTTCCGTAGAAAAATGCTCCGGCCAAAGGCCGGTTCCTTCATTTTGTGTTAATTAGGGTATATTTATACAGCTGCTAACTACATTCAGGAGAGGAGGTATAAATAAATATGAAGATTTTAGTCAATAGAGAAGGAGGTGGAAGTGGTGGAGGTGAAGGTGTGTGATGAATGTGGAGGTTTGTGAAGGAGGTGGAGGTGGTGGTGTGTGATAGAAATGATGGAAGTGGGGGGTGTAGGTGGAGGTTTGTGATGGAGGTGGTATTGGTGTTGGTGGAGGTGAGGTGTGATGGAGGCGAGAGAGAGAGAAATATGAAGGAATGGTGTTGCCTCTGATTCCATACAGGTGAATGTGTGTGAGTGTGTGTGTGTGTGAGAAGGTTTGTAGTGAGTTTGGTCGTGTGTATCAATGGGTCTGTGATAGAGAGTGTGTATGTGTGTGTGTGAGAAAAAACCTTCTGGTTGAACTAGCGACCCAAATATAATAATGATTACAGCTACCACAATTACCACGATATTAACACCTTACGAGCGGCCTATGCGGTTTATTTATGTGTACCGCCCAGCGGGTGTTTTAGCCAAAATAGGGTTTACGTGTTTTTCATGCCTAAAGACCCAGAACGTAAAACAAGTAACTATCCCTGAAAGGGCATAAACAGAGCTTTCGAATGACACCATAACGATCCTTGTATGATGGATAGTTTTCTTGCAATAACCGTGCAACGCGAGTGCAAAAAGCAGGTAATTCGGTACTTTCGGTACATAATTTGTATGAGAGTGGAGAGGGAATTGGAGGGAGGAGGGAGCTGAGATTTGTGTCAGTAGTCGCCGCGTGGTCTGGAGCAGTCATACGCTCGCTAGTCTCCTGCCACCACCTGTCTCTTTCTCTCAGCCACATTACGCGCTGAAATTGCCACTCGCTATGGCAGCGCCGCCACATAGTCCCTTATTTAACTCGACTTAAGTGGTGGGCCTTTTTTTTTAAGGACGCGGATATCTAAAGGCGTATTCACAAAAGCATATGTAAGACATTTTGTTGTCCGATCGTTGTGTTGTTGTGATTTTGTTGTGGTTATTGTTGGTGTTGGTATTATTGTTGTAGTTGTTTGTTCAAAGGATTACAAAGGAGTACAAAGGAAATCAAGCAAACACTAGTGACCCCTCTAGGCTGCTTGTCCTCTAAAACACTGAGGAGCAAGTGTCCGAACAGTAGCTTAGAGTGGGTAAGGGGAAAATGGGAAGGGACCTACTGCCCTGGAACTAATGTCTGTGGCAGGATTAGGAAGTTAGTAGGGGACAGATAGGTTAGTGACATAACACAGTTATAAGTGATCTTCGTATATCAGGGAAAAAGAGAGTAACATCTTAGTAATATATACAGTATATACGCAATAATCCTTGATGAATCGATGGGGGGGATAAATAAGTTTCATTTACAAACGCAGTCAGTCGGGGTTTGAGGCAATCTATTTGTCTAGGCGAAGCTAAAAGAATCAACAGTGTTACAGTCTATAGCGTCTCGGAGAAGCCCATTCCACAAGTTGACAACTTGATTGAATAAGAAATTCTTAGATTCGTACGACTTAAAAGTTTTACCAATCATTTTGCAACCGTTTCCACGCGTGTACTTAGATTGGTCGATAGTGAAGTACTTACTACAGTTCATATTTTCGATGCCTTTGATGATTTTGAACACTTGAATTAAGTCGCCTCTTAATCTGTGCTGGTTTAAAGGAAATAGATTTAATTCCTTAAGATGCTCCTCGTATGTTTGTTCTTTAGGCTAGGTATAATTTTGGTAACTCTACGTTGAACTGAACTCGTTCTAGCTTGTCTATATCTTTTGGTAATAAGGGCACCAGGATTGAACGCAGTATTCCAGAAGAGGGCGGACTAAGGAATTGTAAAGAGTTACGATAACTTCTTTGGATTTATGCTCAAATGACCTGCCTATAAAGCCAATTATTTTGTTTGCCTTCTTAACAACTTCTGAACATTGATTACTCGGTTTTAGGTTACTTGGTACTGTTACTCCCAGATCGGTTTCTCTGTCTACACTCTTAAGCTGAGTGCCATTCATCGAATAGTCTGCTTTCTCATTTTGGTATCCGATATGTAGTACTTCACATTTATCCACATTGAAACTCATTTGCCAAGTTTGCACCCAACATGACAATTTATCTAGATTGTGTTGTATATTGTCAACTTGTTCCTTTGACAGTATGCTATTTGCAATTTTTGTATCGTCAGCAAACTTTGAGATTGTACAGGTGACGCCCTCGTCTATGTCATTAATGTAAATTAGAAAGATAATTGGTCCCAGTACCGATCCCTGGGGTACTCGCTACTTACATTGGTCCATTTAGATGCCTTACCGTTTATGACTACTCTTTGCTTTCTGTTGCTGAGCCAATTTTCTATCCATTTCAACACATACATCCCATGCGCTTTTAGTTATAGCAGTAAACGTTTGTGGGGAACTTTGTCAAAGGCTTTTGGAAAATCAAGGTATATAATATCTACAGCTTTTAGTGGAGCAGATAACTGCAAATTTCAGGAGAATCGTTCATTTCCGGAAACAAGCACCAAATTTGGCACACATACTCCTTGGGGATTGCTCTTTTGATAAAACCCGTTAGCCACCTAAAAATTCAAGATGGCGGCCATTTTTCAAGATGACCGCCATTGAATATACAGAAATATTGCATTTCGCAATAAAATCGCATAGACTTGTCCTATTTGAATGATCATGGTGTCAAATCATACATTTTTCACTATGTAGAATCCGAATTTGGAACCATGGACTTACTCACTAGCTTCCTTGTACCATAATATCAGTCCCGGAATCCTAATATTCTTCTAAATTAGAGGTTCACGTGTTACGTCTGGCTCGGCTAAAATGCATGGTAGTGTATATCGTAGTAGTGTTAGAGGTTTAGTATGTGTAGCATCTTCCTGTACAAGGCTTCCAAACTGGACATGACACGATGCGGTGGGGGGGGGGGGGGGACATTGAGAGACTTGCAGCGGATGGTGTAGAGTAGTAGCTCAACAGAGCGGATGTCAACGCACAACCAGGGCGCACTGGTGGCACGGCTGCTGTGAAACTCAGCATGGGGTTCAGTATCAGCTGAATAATTAGTTTAGTGTAGCTAAATAATTAGTTTAGTGTCCCAAATGCTGTCTAATAAGCCCCGCATCAGTTAGCTACTGTAGATTACATGTAGTTTAACATAGATGTTTAGTTAGATAGCCGCGCCTGAATTGACAGGGTGTGCCAGCGCGGGAGAGCCGAGCCAAGGGTAACGGGGCTTTACATTGCTTTGCATGTAGTTACCTGGATGGTGTACAGATCGCACGGGACTTAAATGATACTGGATGAACGATCGGGCTAGGTGTAGGTCATATATTTTTATTCCCGAACCTAGTCGTATCCCATACCTTATTGTGCATGATTGTGATCAAGGTGGTAAAAGGATAACCCCTCGGCCTTGATTCACTGAATACAGATAATTATCATACTGTGATTATCTGTTATATCTGTTATCATAATTATAACATACTGTGTTATATCATACTGTGATTATCTGTTATATACTGTAATTATCTGTTATCTATTATATCTGTGTTACAGATAATTATCATACTGTATTCACCAAGATGGCAAATACAGATCCAGGACCGTCTAAATTCCGGACTGACTGGAGCAAGTGTTGTCTTTGCCAGAAGAAGAAGAGTGAAGAGCTCAAGTCACCACGTGCACAACAACCACAAGAACATGATGGCTACACTATGATTGCGACTACTATTCCCCTCTTTCATGCAATTAATGAGATGCCTATTGTTCTGGATCCAGCCAGACTTGATGATGGTGGTGGCATTGAAGAAACTCCGAGGAGGAACAAGGCGCAGTATCACCAAAGTTGTCGCCTTATGTTCAACAACACGAAACTGGAGAGAGCCAGAAAAAGAAGAGCAGAGAGTGCTCAGCCAGTAGAATGCCAGACCAAGCTGCGTAGAACCAGCCTTGAAGGCCAAACGTGTTTCATATGTGACAAAGAAGCCCCATCCTCTGAACTCAGACAAGTTATGACGATGAACCTCAATAACAGATTTAATGAATGTGCCCAAACTTTAAATGACGGAAAACTTCTTGCAAGACTCAGCGGTGGAGATGCTATTGCACAGGAGCTCAAATACCATTTTGCATGCTTGACAGACCTGTGCAATAGAGAGAGGACGTACCTCAGAGCCACCAAGAGACTGGAACAGGAACGTGCACCCGAAGAGGATGCCCACCCACAGGCATTCTCAGAGCTAGTCACATATCTAGTGGAGACCACCAGATCTGGCGAAGGTCCTGCAGTCTTCTGACTTGCAGACATAATTCACCTGTATGCCCAGCGCCTGGAACAGCTGGGTGTTGATGCACCTGCTGTCAACTCCACAAGACTGAAGGAAAAACTGCTGTCAGAAATACCTGAGTTGGAAGTGCACAAGCAGGGAAGGGATGTTCTTCTGGATTTCCAGAAAGATGTGGGCTTTGTCTTGTCAGAAGCCTCTGACTACTATAGTGAAGCTATTATCCTTGGCAAAGCAGCTAACATCTTGCGAAGACATATGCTGGACCACAAGTCCACATTTGATGGAACCTTCCATGAGGGGTACATCAAGCAGGCCATTCCACTCACTCTTCTTCAGTTTGTGGCCATGCTTGAACACGGAGCGGACATCAAATCTCAACTGAGGTTTGGCGCATCAAAGACAGATCTAGTAATTGCTCAGCTGCTTCAGTACAACTGCTACGCAAGGTACAAAGAAGGAGCAGCAACTCACTGACACTCCAAAGACAGAGAGACCCCATTCCCTGTTTACATGAGGATGTCCGTCTACACAAAGACCAGAAAGAGAAAGTTGGTGGAAATGGTTAACGAGCATGGCATCAGCATTTCATACGACAGGGTGCTACAGATATCTGCACAGCTGGGAGATGCAACAGTCAGCAAGTATGTGGAGGATGGGGTGGTCTGTCCACCAGTTCTGTGAAAAGGGCTGTTCACCACATCAGCCATAGACAACATAGACCACAATTCCACTGCAACGACAGCGACCACTTCTTTCCATGGAACCAGCGTCTCTGTTTTCCAGCACCCAACCAAAGAAGACAAGGTGAAGAGCGTGGACAGCTGAAGGTGTCGATGATGCGAGGTTGGACATGTTTGCTCGGAAGCAGAGGCCGTACGAAGCCATTCCTCCAACCCGAGCAGCACTGAAGCAGCATGTGAAGCGTGCTGCCTACCAGGCGGGCTGCATCTGGAGTCAGTCAACAGTACGTCAACCAGAAACGCAGACTCCTGCCAACTGGGGCTGGACCAAGAAAGGAGATCTGTGGCAGATCGTTTGGACAGAGCTCCCACCCATTGCAGAGAGTTGCCAGCAGCTGACCAAGTGTGGATGCAAGTCGGAATGCTGCGGTCGATGCAAATGCTACTGCTGTGGTCTGACCTGCATGGCACTGTGCAGCTGCAGATGTGAGGTTTAGAAGCGTTGTAGTATACTCATCCAGGCAGCAAGACAATAAGTGACAAACAAGTATAGGCCTACTGCCTACATGTACATCCAATAATATATCGGACTGATGGTGCCTATGATATGGGCACTTTTTACCCTAATTATGATTCCGGGACTGATATTATGGTACAAGGAAGCTAGTGAGTAAGTCCATGGTTCCAAATTCGGATTCTACATAGTGAAAAATGTATGATTTGACACCAAGATCATTCAAATAGGACAAGTCTTTGCGATTTTATTGCGAAATGCAATGTTTCTGTATATTCAATGGTGGCCATCTTGAATTTTTAGGTGGCTAACGGGTTTTATTAAAAGAGCAATCCCCAAGGAGTATGTGTGCCAATTTTGGTGCTTGTTTCCAGAAATGAACGATTATTCCAGTTATCTGCCCCACTATTTACTCTCATCATAGAGGTAGAGGATATCGTGGAAGAAGTCTAAGAGGTTTGTTAAGCAGGAACGTTTGTTACGAAAGCCGTGTTGAGTATCTTTAACCCTTTATTAGCGGCGCGCATCATATGTCGAGTGAAAGAAATTTGGACTAAGTGGCGGCTCACACCATAAGTCGTGTGGCAATTTCAGCACGTAATGTTGCTGAGAGAGAGAGACAAGTGGTGGCAGGAGAGTAGCGAGCGTATGACTGCTCCAGACCACCACGGTGGACCAACTGACATGAATCCCACCCTCCTCCACCCTCTCACACTCGCTACATAGTGAAATGTATGGGGAAAGTACCGAATTACATGGTTTTTGCACTCGTGTTGCGTGGTTGTTGCAAGAAAACTAGCGGTCATACAAGGATCGTTGTGGTGTCATTGGAAAGCTCTGTTTATGCCCTTTCAGGGATAGATACTTGTTTTATGCTCTGGGTCTTATTTAGGCATGAAAATGATCACGTAAACAGCCCTATTTTGGGTAAAAACACCCCGCTGGTGGCTACATATTATTTACCGCCTAGGCCGCTCGTTAGGTGTTAAGTATGTTATTTTCCTTTAAGTGATTTACGAGTCTGTCTCTTATGAGTGTTTCTAGCATTTTACATACAACTGAGGTCAAGGTAATTGGACGATAGGTACTGGGTAGGGATTTGCTGCCTTTATTGAATATCGGTGTTACATTGGCAAGCTTCCAATGATCAGGCATAATTCCAAACTGCAAGGATTTATTGAATAGCAATGTCAGTGGTTTGGAGAGCTCATCCTTAGCTTCCTTTAGAACTCTAGGTGAGATTGTATCAGGTCCGGGCGATTTATTTACCTTGAGTTTATCTAAACATTTCAATACTTCTCTCTCTGTAATGGTGATATAGCATTGAACATCAGAATTATCAATTTGAATCGGCGATGCTGTAGGGATATCACTGAGGTCTTCTGATGTAAAAACTGATGCAAAGAAGGTATTGAGGGCATTACTCATTTGTACTTCGTCTTTGGTGTATTCTCCATTTTCATCGACTAACATTCCAACAGTTGAAGTAACTACTTTTTTCTTTCTGATATAACTATAGAATTTTTTCGGGTTTGTTTTACTTTGATTCACAACATGTAACTCTAGGGTCTTTTTACTTTGCTTAATTAACTTTTTGGCTTTGCGTCGTAGTACTACAAATGTCACACACGTTCTTCGTCATTTTGTGAGAATTTGAATCTATCATTAGCAACGTTTTTAGAAAGCAAGCAGTCTGAAATCTCTTTATTCCACCATTTGGGCTTATCATTATGGCCTGTATGCCGTATTTTCGAGGGTATACAGTCTTGCACTTCTTTTAGGTAAGTGTTTGCGAATACTTCCCAAGATGTATTTTTGTCGTTATTTTTAATTAGAAAGTTTCCAGTAAGTTTCTTTAAACCATTGCTCTTGTTGGTGTTGGTACTGTTGTTATTGTTGTTGTTTGATGATGTTGTTATTATTGTTGTTGGTATTGTTGTTGGTGTTGGTATATTGTTGTTGCTGTTGTTTGTTGTGTTTTTGTTGTTGGTAAACAGGAGTAGCCCAAACATGGAGGACCCATACAGGATGGCTGGCCGCGGGGGCAGCAGCAACAACACTCACCCCAGGACCACCAAAGAAGGATGGAATGGGGAGGTGATGCCATAAACAATCAATCACATTTTTTTTTTTTTTTCAGCTACAGTACAGAAGAGCTTGGAAATATTACGGTGGGGATTGGATGTGTATGGATTGGTTTGTGGTGGGTCTTGTGGTGTTCTCGTTTTCTATTAAATTTGTGATTTTATGTTGTGTTATATGGTATTCTGTGATTTGTAGTGATGCGTCGTGTATATACTGTATATTCACACTGTATAAATACACATCATAGTATACGATATATTTAAACACATACATACATATACACACAAACGCTCGCGCGTGCACACACACACACCACACCACACACACACACACACACACACAAACACACACACTCTCACATAGACACACAGACAAACACACCACACACTCTCTCACACACACACGTACTTGCAAAAACACACACATAAATACTTGCAAATACACACACACACATACACACACACTAATGCACACACACACACACTAATGCACACACACACACACACACACTCTCGCACATGTACTTGGAAACACACACACACACACACACACCCACATCGACACATACGTACGTGCAAACACACACACACCACCTACAAAGCATCGTCACACTACATTACACCCCCCCCAATCCCCCCCCCCACACACCAAAATAGATCCACAAATACGGTTTCCTTGAAACTTGCAAAAAACTAACTTAAAACTCGTGTTTAGTTAATGTCTCTCTCTCACTTGGTCTCCCCAACATCATCTTCACAAACAAACAAACCTACACACACCCACACCTATACAAATTACTCGAACCACACACACACACACACACACACGAGAGCAACTCCAGTGAGACTACTGGAACTAAACCTTCCGCCCCCTTAAGCGACGAGGGGGTGGGTGGGGGGGATAGTAAAAAGATCCCCCTTCCCTGAACTTTCGAACCCCCCCACCCCCTCTCCCTCTGACTTCCAAACTGTCTAAAAGTCAAGTGAAAGATGGACGATAACGAGGATTTGCTGGTAAAGAGACGAGGAGCGTCGGGCGGGGGGAGGTTTAGAGGCTGAGAGGCATTTTTCTCTTCGTTCTTCTTAAAAACCCTCTCCGACATATGACGCGATTTTGAGCCTATGTGGGGAAGCTTTAAAGCCCTTTGTTACCATCAGGGGTATTTATAAACCTGTAGTTTAGTTATCTATCAACCTCTGCAGTTTTGTTTTTGTCTTTGAGTTAGCTGTGGGCAGAAAACTAATTTGTGGAGAGGTAATTATAAGAGTGAGAGAACTCTATTTCTTATTGCTAATCTGGCAATCTCTGCGTCATATGTGCGTGAAAGGGTTAAAGTCATTTCTTCTCCCCCCCACCCCCCACCCCTCCCCCCCTTCCACTTACCTACCTGTCTCGCGCACACACTCCTCTTTTGCTCTTTCTCTCCTCTCCCATCTCGTCTTCTCTCCTCTCCTCCTCATCTCTCTCCTCCCGCTCCTCTCTCTCCTCTCTCTCCGGCTCTCACGCCCAATCATCTTCCCCTCTCATCTCATCATCTCTCTCTGCCTCACTCTCGCCATCTCTTTCTCTACCTCTCTCCTCTGCTCTTCTTTCCTCTCTCCTGCCGAGACACACACACTCTCTCTCTCACACACACACACACATGTTCTCTATATTTTAACTAGCTACCCCACATTATTTGTTTTCTTCCGGATTTGCAGGAGCGAATTTGCGAAATTATTGTAGCTTACCTGCTGTTTATACCCCACGCACACAACTTTCTTTCATTAAGGTAGCCCACATCACATTTGTTTTCTCCTTTTCCCCTCCTCTCTCTCTGGCTTGTAATCCATTCGGCTTCCATTCGTCCTATTTTTTAAGACGTTTACCCCCATCCAGGCGTCAATATTTTCCTGGCAAGCGTTAGCGAGCCAGCATATATATATTTTTGTTTTGACTTATGAACAGCAAGCTAAATTTTTACATTTTTCGAAATGATTTCTCCATACAATGCTAGCTCTGCTATCGCTCGCGCATGAATACATTTCGACAACCTTATGGAGATAAACGTCTTCACACAGTTGGCTGAATGGATACAAGCGAGGGAAAGAGAGAAAGGTAGAGAAAGATCCATAAAAGCCGGTAACCCCCCTTAAGTGGAGAAAGAACGTTTGTTTTGGTCCTGCCTTCCTTTATTTCTTAGTTTTCCTCACTAGACCCCCATCAACCTTAAAATAAAAAACCCTAGACCCCCCCCTTCAAGATAAATTTGTAAATTTTTCGAATAGAAAAAATTTCCCGGCCGAAGGCCAGTTTCTCTTAAAATTTCAATGCTCGCTCTTGGTCACCAAGACAAAATCGATAACTAAATGGAAAGAAAGGTCATACAATGGACAAAGAAATGGGGTTAAAGGTGTTAACCATTGCCACCCGATATTGGGGCCGAACGTCGTAAAGTTTCAAAACTAATGGTGCGAAACATGAGGGAGAATGGGGTCCATAAAAACGGTCTGCCTCCCCTTATAACCTTGCTTTGCTGAGTTGTGCCATCCCGTCTCTCTTTGGTCCATAATAGGGGCTGTCTAGCTTTTAATTATGCTATTTAATGGCAAGGACTTTAACCCGTTCAGTATTGCGACGTAAATCATATTAAAGTGGCTAACAGTAATTCGGCTTAGGGAGGAATTTTGTGGGAGAATATAGGTGTTCTGCTCAAGCGTTTTTTTTCTTTTTGTTATTATTATTATTATGTTATTATATTTGTTTTATGTTGTTATTTGTGTGCTCCCAAGACCATTATCACACATAAAGAACCCCCCAAGACCTCCCTTCGAATTAAATTTGTAATTTTTTCGTTAGAGCAATGTACTCCTAAATTACAGGCTTGCTATCGCGCGTCAGAAAAATATGGCCCACATAAAGAGCTCGCAATGGTCATAATATTGACCGAAATGGGGCCAAAAGGTCTTAATTCCGCCAAATTAATGGGGCGAATGTCTTTCAAAAATGGTCAAAACTTTACTGAGAGGAGAAGGATGTCCAGTAAAAACTAAAACCTCCCCTTAAGTTTGAATGAAATCGTCTAAAGTTAGCAAGAATACATTACAAATCGTTTCCTCCGCCTCGTATACTGAACAGTGTTAAAATTATGTAGGGTAGTTCGAAGGCTGGAACTAAGAAATCACCCCACTCAAAAACCCTGACTCAATTCAATTCAATTAAAAAAGTGTATTGTCATGAAAATTCTAATTATTTTTGTTTACACAATAGTTTGTTTTATTATATATACTATTTTTTTGTTCGTGACAAAGTATGGCTGATACACAATAGTATTATAACTCATGCCTCTTTGATCCTCTTCCCCAATAACATCCTGAGTGTGAGTGCAGTGCAGTGTTAATACTGTGAAACAAAGGTACAGGAAGAACGAAAATAAAATAAATCAAGCAAAAAGTATTATAAATTATTACAAACCAAAGACTTTAATCGTTTTTGTATAATTATGACAACAATAAACTCCCGATACAACAACACTACATTTCGAAATCGCTGATCTGATATTTTTATGCAGACATAATTTGGCATTGCATTGAATTGAATTTGAATTTTGCAATTGAATTGAATTGAATTTGAATTGAATTTTGAATTGCATTGAATATTTGCACTCGAAATTCCGTCTTTTGAATTAGTTTTGTTGATGAGATTTGCACAGCTTCCTGGCGGACATTTTTTACGTTAGGAGTGTAACCTTTTACAACCGTCAGTCATACATATTATATGCCCACACATATACATGCATTAATTCAAAACATACAACATGTACATACATACATTCATACATACATACGATATATGCGCACACACACACTATTTCTGTATTTATTCCTCATACAAAGTACCCATTAAGATTTACCTAATGTTTGATATATATATATATAGATATATATATATATATATATATTATATATATATATATCATCTGTATTATACATTTACAGTATAATTATGGGATATTCCCAGATGT